>JAHWFO010038666.1:965661-1015370 GCA_023313115.1 Rhysida immarginata | reverse complement strand
GTTTGATAGCGATAAAAGATAAGCATGTGAAACAATGGAACAAATTTTGTTAATCATTATGAAATTTTCATAACAGAAAATTACATATTTTTATTGTTTGAAAAATACTTTGTAATACATTTAGAAAAAATTAACTATAATGTAGAAATAAATCAAAATAAGACATGTTGGAAAAAAGTTTCAGATAGTTTCCGATCTGGTAAAAAAGTTTGAGATTAAGGATCTTTTACACATTATTAAAATTGTGTTGGCCAACCACGGGCTTTTATGATTGCCTTCATTCTTCGAGGCATTGATTCAATGAGGGCTTCACTTATTTCACAGGGTTCTGCTTTAGTTTGAGGTTTTTGCTCATCCACTAGTAGCTTCAAACGGTACCAAACATTTTCGATAGGATTGGCATCCGGGCTGTTTGCTGGCCAATCCAACGTTTTGAGTTGCTTTTCTTGCAGCCATTCTTTAACTTTTCTTGCTCTATGACAACTTGCATTGTCATCTTGGAACATAATAGGTGAGTCACCAAAGTGGTCTTCGACAGTAGGAAGGAGAAAAGTTTCTGAGACGTCTACATAGACATCAGCAGTCATTGTCAATTTTAAAATGCATACCCTGTGCAGACATACATGATCAAACCATAACCCCTTGTGGAAATTTGGTTTTGGTGTTGAGACAATCAGGATGAAATTTCTCTGACTTCTGTCTCCATATAAACTTGGGGCCATCACCATGTCCAATACAAATTCTTGTCTCATCACTAATTACTACTTTACCCCAATCCTCCACAGTTCATGGTTGAAGGTTTTTTGCCCAGCGAACTCTTCCACTTCTCTGCTTTGGGGTTGTTTGGGGCTTGGTTTTTGCTTTGCAAAACCTAAAACCCATGTCGCGTAAACAATTACAAACAGTTCTGTTGCAAACATCAACTCCAGTTTGCTTCCACAGTGCATTTATTTGTTTTGATGTACATTTCCTCGATGCCTTGCAAATGCGTCGAAGTCGAGCATCATTGCGAGGAGTTGTCTTTCATGGTCTTCTGGATCTTCTTCGATTCTGAAACTGCAGTTTCTTGAAATCTTTTCCACACTGAAGAAACCATGCTTTGAGCACATCCTAAACAGGTTGCAGCAAATGTTTGTGTATTTCCTTGCTTCAAAAGTTCAACGATTCTCTTTTTAAACTCTTCTGTATGATGTTTCACGGGTGGCATCTCGTCAGAAAAATATAGTTGACTATTGCAATAAAAACTACAGTCACTTTAAAAATAATGTAAAGAAACCAGTAATAAACAAATTTAAGGACCATGCACCTTACTAATTTGTAGGGGAGATAGGGATTTACCAATAATTTTGAAGTATAACTTTGCATATCTGAAACTTTTTTCCCAGATTGGAAATTATCTGAAACTTTTTCCAACATGTCTTATTTTGATTTATTTCTACATTATAGTTATTTTTTCTAAATGTGTTACAAAGTATTTTTCAAGCAATAAAAATATGTAATTTTCTGTTATTAAAATTTCATAATTATTAACGAAATTTGTTCCATTGTTTCACATGCTTATCTTTTATCGCTATCAAACAAAACTACATTATCTCAAACTTTTTGCCAGGGGTTGTATAAGGAAAATACTCAAAGAAAGTGCAGTCTTTGTAGATCGTGAATATGTGAATACTGTGTTATGCCACGAGAAAACTTGCAGCAATTGTTGATATTAATTGACATTTAGACCCTTAAAATTTGAATTTTGAACATTTTGCATAATTCAACATAAAACTGCATATTTATCGAACAAGGTGAATCCAGTTCAGAATCGTCGTTTCAGTAGTTTTTCAACATACAACTGCATAGTTTTATTTTTAACCAAAGAAAAATATAGACCAAGAACAATTCCAGAATAGAAAAATATCTGACACAAATCACAGGCTTGTTTTTGCTAATCAACAACCTTTGTTTGAAGAAAGCACATAATTATAATGATGAAGATAAAAAACTTGCTACTGCAAATAATGTTACAGAATTTTAATTTATGTGTAATTAAAATTATTACATTAAATATGTTGGATAGACAGCATAACAAATGACTAGTTATTTGCATTTTATTTAACCTTACAGTCTGCCCACATTCATATTCTGAACACCTGCATTATTTCACGGTAGTTGTTCATGAATTCAGGATAGACATACAAAATAATTATTAAGATTTGAGAGGATTTCATATATACGAGGGCAAGTCAAAAATTTTCTACACTTTCGCCATAACACAACTTCAAGATTGTCATACTGCCTTCTGTGCATGCATGATTAGGGTAGGTACGACTGTAGTCACGTGCAAGATTTAATATCGATCGCATCATTTGCCTTCCGGTTATTACAGTCCATACGTCGCATCATTTGATTTGATACTTTCACTATGATGCTGGTATATTTCTTTACTTTCAGAAATTTAATGTAAAACTGAATCAAATATAAAAATATTTAAAAAGCACTGATTATAAGGCATGTTCAAATGAAAGTGATTCGGGCTATAGTTCGCAACCACGTGAGTGTGTAGACACCAGGGGAACAGGTGATTGTTGATGTATCGTTTACTTGTTCTGATAAACACTGCTGTGGGAAGTTAAGCTTATGCTTGTATTTACAGTTGGGGACACGAGAGATGACATTTCTTAGGGGAGGTGTGAGGATGTAACCATTCTAAAATAAGGGAGGGAAGAGTATTGCTCCTCTTCCCCTACCCCCACTCCCAAGTTGGAAAGTTAAAAAACTAAATTAGATCAGAAGGGTTAGACAGTTCATGTTCTGAATTTTACAGTTTTCTTTAAATGAATGACAATAAATTACAATCAGTCACCAGTAGCTAATATGAAAATAACTTCTCGAAAATATGGCAACTTCAAAACTGCTGGAGTTGCTTTTTGTCCGGTTGCTTTTTTCCCCGATCATGTTTCATTTACTAATTTAA
This sequence comes from Rhysida immarginata, assembly GCA_023313115.1. Classification (NCBI taxonomy): domain Eukaryota; kingdom Metazoa; phylum Arthropoda; class Chilopoda; order Scolopendromorpha; family Scolopendridae; genus Rhysida; species Rhysida immarginata. Next base: position 1,012,408 of record JAHWFO010038666.1, on the reverse strand, counting down.
CAGATGAATATTTAAAAGGCCCCGCTGTTAAATTGCTCATGTCTTTATTCAAAATTGAATACTGTACAACTTAAATATCAACAAACAATCTCGATGTGTTCCGCGAATTTCTTTTTTAGAGTATGTAATAGGCTGCAATAGCCTTTAATGCAGCGAGCTCATCGAGTGTTTGTCCAGCAATGCGCTTTTTTTAAACCCCCAAACCAGGGTACTTTTTATAGCCTCAAACCAGGCTATTTTCAGCTGCATCCGTGCCTCTGCGTAGTCGTCCACGTGACTGAAAACATTACATGCTGGTGCGGAGTCCGCGTACGTAGCGTCCGCGCGGAGCATCTGCATGAGTGTGAAACGGGCCTAAGTAAAGCACAGTAAATAATACCAAAGGATTAACCCTGACTATAATCCCCCTACCCCCAACCTGTTTTCTTTGTAGGCTAAGAGCACTTTAAATCTGATTTTCAACTCGTTTTTATTTTATTTTTATACAAATTTTTTAATTACTACTCGTATGGAAAAGTAAATTCTATATTTTTTTATGTATTCCTAATGTGGAAAAAAAAATCATACACATGAAAACATAATATTTTGACTTTGCATTTATATATTGCATTTACACTATATGATCACAAATATCCGGACACATGCACGTTTGCGCTCTAGCCACGATTTCATGGAAATCAATAGGGCGTTGCACATCCCTTTGCCTGAATCACAGCTTCCACCCTTCGGGGAAGACTTTCCACCAAATGTTGGTAGGTACTTTCCGGAATGTTCCTCCATTCCTCCCGAAGAGCGAGAATCAGTTCAGGTACAGAAGTTGGCCGATGTGATCTGGCCCGCAAGCGTCTTTCCAATTCATCCCACAGACTCTCTATAGGATTGAGGTCAGGACTTTCTGCCGGCCAACCCATTTCTTCGACCCCTGAGTCCGCAAACCACTGCTGTACACGCCTCGCTTTGTGGCACGGAGCATTGTCGTGTTGGTAGAGAAATGGCCCGTTTCCGAAAAATTGCCACAACGTTGGAAGTGCACAGTTGTCCAAAACATTCAGATAACGGTCGGAGTTCATGATTCCTTGCACAGGAACGAGCTGGCCCAGTCCGTACCATGAAAATGAGCCCCACACCATGACTCCTCCTCCTCCGAACTTGACCGTGGGCTCTGTGCACTCAGGTAAGAAGCGTTCTCCAGGTATGCGCCAAACCCAAACTCGTCCATCGGATTGCCAGAGTGTGTAGCGAGATTCGTCTGTCCACATTACACGTTTCCATTGGTCCATTGTCCAGTTTCTGTGGGCTTTGCACCACTCCAGACGTCGCTTGGCGTTGACCCTGCTGATGTGGGGCTTGTGGGCAGCAGCACGGCCATGGAATCCCATCGTGTGCAGTTCCCGACGAATTGTCATGGTACTGGCATCATTTGCAGAGGCGTTTCGAAACTCTGTGGCAATTTTTTCCGCCGAGGACTTCCGGTTGCTGCGAGTGACACAACGAAGCACTCGACGGTCTCTGTCCGTTAGTTTCTTGGGTCTACCGGTTCATTGTTGAACTGTTGTTGATCCCCGGGTCTTCCATTTCATAATGACATCGCCTACTGTTGACTTGGGTATCTGAAGAAGGCTGGAAATGTCACGCACGGACTTGCCGCATAGGTGACATCCAACGATGGTTCCACTTTGGAACTCACTGAGCTCTGCCGAACGACCCATTCTTGCCAATGTCCAAGCAGAGTTGTGTCTGAAGGTGTGGGAAGCTATTTAAATGATGTGAAAGTCATTATCACGTGACATTGGGCCAATCGATGATCTGTGAGGGGTGTCCGGATATTTTTGATCATATAGTGTATATATATATGCAAAAAAAAAAAAGTCGGGTGGCTTTGATGTATCAGTAGTTTATGATGAATCCTTCGATATGTTATTTGACGAAGAAGGGGGAGAAGAACCTCTTGAATTCTTTCTTTTTTTTGTTTTTTTGTTTTGAATTATAAGTAGACTCTTAATTTTTTCATTTGCAATTGTGCAAAATTTTATTTATAAATTTAATTATATTTTCTTATTGTCATTTTTATTTGTTTTTTAACTTTAATAAACTTTTGTAATTGCTATTTGGTTGAATGGATGTTTTCATATGTATGAATTTTTTTCCACATTCGGAATACACAAAGAATATAGATTTAGTAAATCATAGTTTATTCCATACGAATAGTATTTAAAAAATTTGTATAAAAATATAATAAAAATGAGTTGAAAATCAGATTTAAAGTGCTTTTAGCCTACAAAAAACCCCCCAACAAAAACCAGGTTGGGGGTAGAGGGTTGGGGTAGGGGGAATTATCAGGGTTAATCCTTTGGTATTATTTACTGGCAATACCCTTCCCTCCCGTATTTTAGAATAGTTACAACCTCGCACCTCCCCTACAAAATGGTCATCTCTCGTGCCCCCAACTATAGTTTGTGTTACAATGGACCGTCCTATTAAATTTCTGTCCAAAACTGACCAACAAGCGGTGATAATGTTTCTGACAGCTGAGGACATTCCACCAGTTGACATTCATGCTTAGATGCTGAATGTTTATGGAGAAGCATGTGTCTTGAAAGCAACCGTGGTGCGTTGGGCCAAAATGTTCCATGATGGTCGTGTGAAAACAGTTGATAAACCACATTCAGGCCAAGCAAACGTGCTCATCACCGATCTATTGAAGACAGACATGGATAAGTCAACTTGTGAGGACAGGCGGATCAGCATACGGTCACTTGTGAAGGATCACAACATCAGTATTGGTTCCACATATGCTGTAATGAAAAGCCTGGGATATGGCAAGGTCTGCTGTCAGTGGGTACCCCGAATGCTCACGGAAGAGCACAAAGGGCTGCGTTTCGGATACTGTTTGGATCATCTGGAAGCGTGAGGGGGAAGCGTTTTTGAAGAAGATTATCGCAGTAAATGAGACCTGGTGGAAGGTATCCACAATGCAGTGGAAGCATCCATCGTCACCACGGCCCAAAAAATTTAAGTCGCAAAGTTTGACCGGGAAGGTTATGCTCATGTGTTTCTTTGATTCTGATGGTCCTCTGCTTTTGGAGTTTATGGAACCCAAAACCCATATTAATGCTATCGCATACACCAAGAAACTGCAGAACTTGCATCAAGCGGTAAGCTCAGTGATGGGGTGATCCTCTTCCAGGACAATGCTAGGCCACATGCTACGAGATTGGTGCAGGAAGCAATAACCTAAATGCAGTAGCAAGTTCTGCCACACCCTCCTTATAGCCCGGACCTCTCAACATATGATTTTCATGTGTTCGGTCCTTTAAAGAAGGCAGTGAAAGGTCGATGATTCGCCAATGATGAGGAGGTTAAGGACATAGTTCGGGGATGGTTCAGAGAGCAGCAGAAAACAGATTTTTTTGCGGACGGTATTAGCCGATTGATGCCCCAGTGAGAGATCTGTATTGCGGCAGGTGGAGATGTTTTTTTAAGACTGCACATCTATAATAGTGACTATAAGATGTTCCTCTTTCATATAAACAAAGGTAAATATTAATACTTTCATTTAATCCGTCTCAGTGCCCTTTGAATCACATTCATTTGAACATGCCTTATATTTTCATTAAATTTACTTCTATTTAAAATTCTACTTGAAGAATGTATGTAAAAATGGGACAAACACTTTTAAGTTAAATTTTAAGAAGAAAATTTAATGAAAAATTTTCTAGTGGAGTGAGAGAGGGATGGGGGAAAGGCAGTGAAGGATTGGTACTTTTGCTCAGGTTAATGCTATTAGGAATAAGGAAATTAAATTTCCAAATGAGAAAAGATTTAAATTGCATTCTTTCTTTCTTTTTTTGTTATGGAAGTTGTTACGAAGAATGTAAAGACTCTTCATACTATCCTGCTGGTGATGGAAGCATAATCCTGAAATGTGCACCCAGGCATTCCTTTAAGCTGATAGTGGAATTGAGATTCTAAATTTCTTTTAATTAAATATGTTATGTGCATGAATTGTCTCTGGATCAATTGGTAGAGCAACAAATCTGGATACTCAGGGTTCTGGTTTGACTTCCGTTTATGGATCACGAGTTTGTTTTTCATTTACATCATTTAATTAAAAAAAGAGAAAGAAAGATGGTAGATAAAAGAGTAAAATACAAAGGGAACCCTAAATATGTAAATTGACTTAACATTATGGATCTCAAGTTGAATGATAATAATTATTTAACATTGGCTTAATTATGATTTTATATTGCATACTTCTTTAAATTATGTTTTCATTGTGATGTTCTCTTATGATACTGATATTGATGTAGTTATGCTGTATTAAAAAAATACAAACTATTAAAAATTTTATATATCATTTAACATTATTTACAAAGTGTAAAGTTTGATTGGAGGAAAATCAGTTTCTATTTTTAAATAAAAGTATGATTTAAAATTCTTAGAGATTTTTTAAACTTGCATTCCTTCATTTGTGTTAGCATGGTGTTTTGAACCCCTTGAAAGCTGCTGGTGTCCCACTTCATTTTCCCTTCCTATCTCAAATTCTCCAGAAAGTTGGTTACATCACTTATGCTGTAGGCAAGTAAGTGTTAGTAGTACCATAACCCAGTTCTCCTTTTCTTTTAATGAAATCTTTTTCTTCACTCATCTTTCCTATACATTAATAATATATATTTGGAAAAAAAAATATTCATAATATTAATTGCAAATTTTAAAATTCCTGCATGCATCTTTTCATCCTAGAATTTTGTAAAGAATTTTAAATAACATTTTTGAATTTTCATTCATTTTTTCGGTTATCTTCCTTTCTTCTTTAAATTAAAATCTTTCATACAGGGTGTGTAAGATATTTGATGACATGATGGAGATAGTAGAATAAAACATTATACTAGTATATGCCAAACAACGTATTTTATTCATACAAAATTAGGTACACAGATGTTAGAAGGCCTGGAGAACCAGTTTATTCGGTGTATCTCCCATTAACCGTAGTGATGGCCTCAATACAAGACCAGGAGGATTGATATGCCCGAATTAAATAGTACTTCTGGATGTCAGCCATTATTTGGCTAATGGAAGCCTTGATGGAACCAATGATATTGTGGGAATGTCGATTAGCTTCCTGTTCAACAACGCTCCACATGTCAGGAGTTTGAGATCGTGGGAGTTAGGTGGCCACAAATTCGGTGTGATGAGATCATGCAGAAGATGTGATCATGTCATGTGTTGATAGACATCCAGCCTGCCATTGCATACACTCTCTGCCCATGGCTTCACAACTGTTTGCGGCACTGCAATACAGCCAGCAGCATTCACTTGGAAGTCCCTGTGGAAGAATTAGGTAGCATGACGTGTTCTTCACTATTCACCACTCCTAAAACCATCTTATTTGCAGGAAATTTGGCCTGCAAAACATGTGGGGCATCTGAGGAATCCGCACATAACCATCTGTCATTTCGCCGGTTCACCTTTTGATCCTGGTCAAATTTTTTTTTAATTGGAAAAAAACCCCCAAAAAAACAGAGCATGCCAGGTTCTTCCGGATGTTTGACCTTGTTTTATAACCGCTTTGCTCGAAGAATACATCATTATTTACTTTTAGGAATGCTTATAGGAATGCTTAATTTTTGTTATTATTTTTTTAGTAATGATGAAAATTCTCAATTAGTAATTCGAGCACATTGATATATACTGGATGGTTATAATTAAATTATTAATTTATCGTTGTTCTTGTGTTTTTGCCAACATGAACTGCCCTTTCCTCAGAACATCGGCTTTTAATGAAAGTCCTCATGCACCTCAGTGCAGATTGTGCCCTCAGAAACCTGGAGATCTCGGGTGATGGCTCTGATGTACATTTCTGGGTTCACATTGACAATGTTTTGCATCTGTTGTACAAGTTGTGATGTTCTCATACAGTTTGAACATTGTGAGTGCTTTTTGCGCTTAGCTACAGGCGACATATGACCCCTTGAGGCCTCCAACTCCTTCCCAACCTTTTTCACAAATGATTGGCAACTTTCAAAAATGTTCTAATTTCAAATCACTGAGTTGTGCAATTTCAACGTTCATGGTGTGTCTTTTCATTTCTTGTGTTAGCTCATGGCCTGCTTCATTTTTCTGTAAAGATGAAAATACAGATATTAGTGTACACATAAACTGCAGGTGTTCAATCACATGTCATCAAATACCCTGCACACTCTGTATTAATTATGCTCATATTCTCATTGAATTTTTCAGCTAATTCTTATTACAGTATCATGTATTGATGAAAATATTAAAGTATAAATCGAATACTTTCTCATAAAGGAAAAAGATTGGAATTACTTCCCTTCTCAGCAACATCCCTTTTTTGGCATACATGTATTAATTAAATTTTAAATGTGTAGTCACTGTAATGGAAGAAATAGCAAATCATTTGTGAAATAACAAAGCTGGAGAAGAAGATGAAATTTTTGAAAATTGACCTAATCTATAAAACTAAAAAGTGTTTAAGAAAACTACAGAAATATACTTCATTTGGATTTGATTTTAAGTCATTTTAAGTTAATCAGTAAGCCAAAAAAAAAAAAAAGCCAAATGAGAAATTTAAATTTTTGAATGAAATAAAATTTTACATAATTTCATTGCTAAAAATTGATCACAATTCTTAACTCGAGTATAGGAATTTTCTTGTGTACAAGGCAGTGACACCGAAAGCGGCAATAATGCTGAAAAACTTGTAACCCCAATCTCATTTTGTTACTAGTTATATACCTGAATATATATATATTCTTGTAATTCAAAATTTATTTCATTCTAATCAAGAATTTTAGTGTGATACTGTAACAAAATTTATGATCTGTTTATACAGGGTGAGGCGTTTATCTTGAGACAACCGAATATCTCGAAAACTAAGCATTGTACGAAAAAATGCCCAAAATCAAAAGTGAATTATTTTGTGGGGGAAATTCATTAGTTAAAAAAATACTCCCCCCCCTCTTGTGAGGGGTGCTGGGGGGAGGGGGTAACGTTGAAATCTTAAATAGGAACTCCTAATTTTTAATGATATATTCAGACTCTGCACAATATTTGAGAAATGTTTTATTCTTAGTGTTTTTTTAATTGATCCAACCGTTTAGGAGATAGAGGCCCTGTAAGTGTGGAACTTTTAAAGTTTTGAACCCAATTTTATCAATGAAGACAAAGAGATAGAGAGTAGGTCTTACAGACATTCCTATTATACTTTTTAATGTTCTTTAAGAATCCCAAGTCAGAATTTCAAAAATCCAATATTTTTCAATACACACGCCTAGACTCTGTCTCCATAGGACTGCTGTCCCCAAAAGATTACTTGTGCACTAAAAAAATTTTTTTTTTTAAATTCTGACTTCGGATTCTTAAAGACCATCAAAAAATAGAATAAGAATGTCTGCAGACCCACTCTCTATCTCTTTGTCTTCATCAATAAAATTGGGTTCAAAACTTTAAAAGTTCCACACTTTCAGGGCCTCTTTCTCCTAAACGGTTGGATCAATTGAAATAACACCAAGAATAAAATATTTCTCGAATATTGCGTACAATCTGAATATACCATTAAAAATAGGGGTTCCTATTTAAGATTTCAAAGTTACCCACTCAAGGGGGGGGGGGGGTATTTTTAAACTAATGAATTCCCCCTGCGAAATAATTCACTGTTGATTTTGGACATTTTTTTGTACAACGCTTAGTTTCCCAGATATTCAGTTGTCTCAAGATAAATGCCTCACCCTGTATAGTCCTTTACCAGAAATGGATGAAGGTAGGATTGTATAAACATCGGGAATGCATCAACTGGACGAGTGCAACTAGGCACTGGTCAAGTAGACAATAGTCGACTGGACGATAACCAAGTGGACAAAGAGAATTTTATAAGTTTAAAAATTTAAAAAAAACAACTGAATTTTCCATTCTGTTTTTATGGACATTTGGATGACAGAAATATTTTAAAACTTCAAATTTTATGAAATTAATTTTATTAAAACTTTATTTATTTTTTATTTTATTATTATTACGTACAGTCAAACCTCACTGTAACAAATTCCTGTGGACTGAGAAAAAAATTCGTTAAACTGAAATTTCGTTGTAGTGAAATTTTCATAAACAACTTCGAAATAGGGTGTATAAACTTAAGAAATTGCAGTATTTAAATTACCGTAATAAATTTCAATAATAAAACAATTACTTTTACAAATGTAATTTTATTGATGTATGATGTCATTACATAATTCAGAGATAGGCCCTTTTAAACTCTTTGAAATCATGCATTGCAATTACCTATCTCAAAATTACTTTCCTTTAACACGTGATTATCTGCTACATGTAGGTGGAATTCTAGCTTCCTTACTCGTGAGATCACTTGTGAAACTATTTTCAGTCTACGACCATCTTTGAAATCTGAAATTGCGAAAGATTTCGATATGCTGGGTTCCTCATGGATGTCGGAGATTGAAGCTTGGCAGTGTTAGGAGACCAATTCATGTGACAGTTATTGCTCGTATTTAACACAAGGAAAAATTAAACATATTAATATTAATTTAACCAATGTAAAATAACCAACTAAGAACTTCCATACGTATCAAAATTACGTATGTGCACACATTAACTTAACTACAGCCATTTTCACAATTATTACTGGGCGGCACTATAGACAGCATGTCAACACAAAGCTTCTCACTCATAAGTAATTTATATTTACTTATACCAGAGCCTTTCTCTTCCCTCTATATCAGTAGATTTTATGCCTAGTTAAAAACCATTATTCTTATATCCACAAACATACAACAAAACATCTTTCTCTAAAGTTACTGATATTACCTATATGATTTACATTTATCCTTAACAAGAAACCAATATCTTTTCTCTGTTTATCAAAATCTACGGTACATGGTAAAACTTCTTAGCTTCACAATAACTAATACAAATTGACAATAAAAAAAACACCTCATTCATTTTCATAAATGATAAATAACCATTTTCTAAGTTGTTAATGATCTTCACACTAAGCTAAGAAACATATGCCTGTTCCTAATATCACTCATGAAATTTCCTTTACTGAGCATTGCCTATTTTCAGCTTCTTGCTTCTGGGATCATCCATCTTTTCAGTGGCTATTATATCTTCTTGGGAATAGAACAATCTCCTTTCATAACTGCCTGCCCTTGCCCCCTGTAACTTGCTGATACATTGTACTTAAACTACTCCAGTATTCCAACTCTGGATCTTCAGTTCAATCTGATCTAATGCACTTGCTGGCTGAGCCCACCAGCTATTATAAAGGCATCCATTTCATGATGTTCTTGTATACCAAAATTGCATCAACCTAGGAATGATAGTCAAAATAAAATCAGTTCTTATTTCTCCTCTCATTGATTACTACAGTGGGCACCATTTAATGTGACAAGAATGTTATCAAATCAAGAATTCCCAACTGCTTTAATACGTGAACATGTTAAAATCATCGTTTAATGTGATCACTACTCCATTTATTGTTATCATTTTGAAAGCAAGTCCGAGTTTTTCCCTATGTACTTCACCCTTGTTCACTTCCTGGTTAAAAAAATTCCCGTGTGAAAAAAGAGTTTGGTTTTGATTCTACCATTCGCATGCGCTCAACACGTGATAGCAACATACAATTCGAGAAGATGAAAGTGATGAAGACTGAAACACCACCAACAAATGCTCAAATGAGAGAAGCTCTACGAATTTTACAGGTGGGTGTAAGACATAGATCAAATGACTTTACAAAGCAATATGAATATGAAAAATTCATTAATGACCTTCTCTGCAAAAATTGTACTAAACAAATGAAGATAGGTTTTCTAAACCAAAATTAAAACATTCTTAATTAAAATACATGTGATATACTTTGAACTTTATATCTATTGTTCTTCACAATCATAAGAAACACATGTAATAACAATAATAGACACTATAATTTTGATTTTTTTTTCTTCTGCTGCATCTTTATGCAATTTCGGCTATTGTTATCAGTCGGTTATTGTTATCACTCTGGCTTGGCCCCAAAGTGATCACATTAAGCGGCACCCACTGTACATTAAGTTACTCTTGGTTATATGTGGTGCAATTCACCAAGGAAGACTAGATATACAAGGTGCTACCCAAAATATCCGAGAATATTCCACCTGAAACAGCATGAAGTTTTGCCGCTAGAGTTTTTGCCGCTTTCAACTGCTGCTCTGCCATGTTTCGTAATTGTAGGCATATTTCTTTGTGAGTTATTGATATTTGTGTTGCTATGTGTTCTTGTGTTTCTGTGAACTTTCAAATTATTCGACCTGGTCAGATTGTCGACAGGAAATTTTACTGCGAGGTTTCGAAGAGACTGAGGGAATATATCATGCAAACGGCCTGAGTTGTGGAAGAGAAAAAAAAATAGTTGCTCCACCATGACAACATACCTGCGCACACTTCGCTCGCTGTGAAGGAAGTCCTGGCAAAAAAAAAATATGGCAACAGTTCCTTACCCTCCCTACTCTTCTAACCTATCCCCCTGTGACTTCTACCTCTTCCTTAAAATGAAAGTGCGGCGTTTTGACTCCATTGAAGATATCAAAGTAGAATCACAACTGGTCTTGAACACCCTACAGCCTTCAAACTTTCAGGAATGCTTCCAAAAATGGGAAAATTGCTGGAATCATTGCCAAAGATGACTACTTTGAAGGTGGTAGCAAAATTTAATGCGTAAGGTATGTTTTTGCTTTTTACAAGAAAATTCTCGGAAATTTTTAGTAGAGCCTCGTATTGTATGACTTTGGCACTAAAAATTAACAAAAGTAAAATCATACTGTACAGGGTGTTTACTAAATCAACAGCAAAAACTGAAGGGGTGATTCTTTGGTTATTTTAAGATTCTTTTGTCCTTTGATGATTTTTGAAATGCTGCTTTGTTCGAAGATACAAGCGGTAAAGGTTTTTTTCAATAAAAACTATATTGATATTGTGACATCGGTGATGTCACATGACTTCAAATGCTAATGAACGCATTTGAACTCATTTGTATGTTGATTTCGTGAACAGTTCAATTAGATCTATTCTCCGTTGTTTTTATCCATATTTAACGTATTTAGTCTTAAAATCTTTTAAGCCTTCTTCTCATTGTCCGACCCGCCAAAAGTAGAGCGTCACTGGTATCGTGTGCAAAAGAGAGAGAAACGAAACGCTCAGAAGCGTGTTGCTAGGCAACAACGATTTTTTCTTAAACTTGCCTGCTTCGTTTTTCAAAAAACGAAAGTTTCTCTTGAACGATCTTTTTTTTTTCCCTTGGCGCATCGAGGGCAATGATTGGTTGGTTTAGAGCTTTCCCGCGCTGCGAGCGTTGTCTATAAAAGGGGGGGAGCTCTCTCTTATCGTTCTCTTCTTCTCTACTCGTCTTCTGACTTCGCCGGCTCTCTCGGCGTTAGTGGTTCCAGACTCTCTGTGTGAGACCATTTTATGTGCGAGATGCTCCAATCTCTCGCACGTGTGTTTTCGAAAATGAAGGTCTCAAGCCAATGAGTCCTGTCATTTCGTTCAGCAGGTCCATTATAACCTCTCAATGATGTGTTCAACTCATGACAAATTGATTGAAACATCATCTCTCCATGACGAACATTTGTGAAGGTGAGACGTTGCCAGGAAGGCTTCACTGGAGAATACCCATGCGTCAACCAGTTGCAACTGATGGTGAAATCGAGACTAAAGCACAAGATCTTTAGTGACATCGAGACCATTAAAGACAGGTTAACCAGATCCTGTACGAGCATGGAGCTGAAGCAAGAAAAGCGGGTTAAGAATCCACGGGGTAGCGGTGGCGATAGCCGCGGAGTGGGTGATCAGCTTCGAATAAGATGCGGGGAGGAAACCAGCGGAATCGGTGTTCCCGATGATGATCAATGCTACGTCACATCGAGGGAGCAACACAACGATCCGTGTAATGGGCCCCAACGTTCGGCAGCGTGAACAAGGACGTTCATCATGTGTCTCATCATGTCGTCTATGTGAGTGTTAGTGATCACAAACAGATAAGTGTCGAGTGTATTTGAATTTTTGTCATTAAAATTAAATGAGCTCACTTCGATCAATATAGAGAGAGAGAGAGCGTGCGTAAGAATTTTAATGAACAATTATTTAGCGCGAGTTTGCTGATTCTAAGGAAAGCTTTATATTTGATATTTAATCTTATCATAAAGAGTGTTTACTCGGATTTCTTATTACTGCCTTATTATCCATTTTTTCTTTTTAATATCAATCTTAAATTTGCCAGTTTGAATTTTCTCGTTTAACTGAATAAAAGTTTTATTTTACATTTTATCACTTTGATTGTTCCTTCCTCTTACATCATTAAGCACAGTCATTTTTTAATTAGGAAGTAACGTTATTGCGGGCACAACATTATAAAAAAAAAGGAATAAGTTTAACTTGGAAAAGGGGGTCTTTTGAATTAAGAGATCTTTTTGCATTTAATGATTCTTGATCTGAATTGTTCACTGGTTGAAATAGAAAGGAGTTATTGCGAACACAAATTATTCACTAAGAAAGATTCCACTATACGATGATTGCTGTAGACGAGTAGTTTTACTCAGTCGTTTATATTAATGACGTTGGGCTGGTTAGTGTTTGATGTTGTGAAGCCACATTGCCTTTTGTGATTTGCGGCATCAACAATAGGACTTCCCTCCTTCACCCCCTTCGTCACAATATCTTTTAACAACATACTAAAAAGGCCCCTTTCCATGGGCACTAGCAATCATAGAGACGGCCCTAACCAGGTTAGTGCAGATATTGAAACGACTATCAATTTACCCGTGGATTTCATATGTATTGTTGGATACAACTCGTGACTTATCATAGGTCTCGTTGATGGGTGTAACGCAATGAGAGACAGCCTTGGTGTTTTTGAAAGAGTTTGCCAGTCAATGAGGAGAAGATTGGATTCATGCATCCTAACTGGTGGTAGTCATTTTCAACAGTTATTGTAACATTAAGAAGCTTTACATGTAACATTAGGTAATAAAATATTGTTTTGCATAAAGAAAACTATGTATAACTGCATATTTTGATCCTAATCTATTCTGCAGTGCCTGCAAAATATTACTGCAAAAATGTCAGGCCTGAGTATGCTAGAAAACTGTCATCTTTATGCACTGTTGTCAGAGAATTATTGATTCTTTTGGTTTTCTGCATCAGACAGATGATATCTTCATTCTGAGTGCCATAGCCCAGGGGCAAAATGCTACCAAGGTGCACCTTTAAACTCTATAGGGATATTTTGAAGATCTTTTTAAAAGAATTGTATTGACTCTGATTTCCAATCCAAAAGTAATAACATTCAGATTTTTCTATAACAAACCTTGAATATTTTTATTTTTTTTTTCATTAACTTCACAGTTCCGAGTTTTTATTTTCTGAGAATAAACAATGAAAGCCAATAGAATCACTTAAAACTAAATGAATTATTGTCTGTGAAATGATTTTGTAATCAGTTAAATTGAGTTTTCTTTTTGGATTTTATATGTGAATTTTATTTTTAAATTTAAGTTATTAATAAAAAACTTACCTGTAATTCCACCTCCATTTGATTTTAGTCTTATGTCTTCCGACCATTAGAGCCAACTGGTCTTCCTGTCATTTTGCGAACTTTCACTGATAAATTACAGTTGGGTGGATATCGAACACATTTAATTGGCAAGTATGTAGAATGTTGTTATCCAGGAAAATCCTTAAAATAAAATACTCCCAAGAGGTTATTTTTTTTATTTCTGTAATGAATATGATATTCTTTCAAAAAAATAGCAGTTGTTTGAAAATGGTTTGGCTTTCAATGCAAACGGCATTCAAAGAACTCTTAGGTTACTACAGCTTCGTTAACTTGAAAAATAAATGTAGGATAAGTCGCATTAAAGTATCTCTATTCAGAACTTCTTTTGCAGAGAGAATTACCGAAATTTCAAAAATTTCCTGAATTTTAACAGATACATTAACTTGATTGAAGGAAAGAGGGTTGGACAATAAAGTTTATTCATAAAACAGTGAAAATTGGCTCTATGAACATAAGAAAATACATTACAGTATTTTATTTCAGGTTACCGTATATATGGGTGTGAAATCAATCGGAGTTAGTATGAAATTATTATGATTGTGTTGAAGAAGCATGCATTGCCACTGATCAGGTTGTTTCATCTGGATTGCTTCATTAAGCCAGTGAAGTCGTTGCACATAAAGCTATGCATTGGCCATGTGTTTTTCCAAACATTTTGAAGTGGATGTAACTATGTTTTGCTTGCTTGCTTGTTTTTTTTATCTTTTCTTCTGGTTTATATTTATGTAAACACATCATTTTTTAATTACCAGTAATTATGCATTAAAGAAATGCTATTTGTATCCTCCAGTAGCCAATGCAAAGGAAGTAAACTTGTAGCGGTAGTGGAAACCTGGAGTTTATCTCTTTTGTTCAGAGCATTTGGCACCTTTACATTGAGGTTTTGGGCCTAGATATGGCTCCATATCCATTGAGCGAAGTGATGGGCGGCCTTACTTTGGAGAAAAGAGAAAAGATTGGCCAAGGAACTTAATGTTCCACCGTCAAGCTTAGCAACGATAATGAAGAATGTCTTCAAGATTAGACAGGAAGCAGAAGCAACTGGAACAATAAGATTGTGGAAGAGACCTTACTGACATGGTTGAAGATGGCAAATCTGAAAAAGAAGCAGAGAGTGATGACGAACTCACAGAAAGATCTGTGCCAACTAACAATTCTATGTTGTCTACTTTACATGAAATGAAGTCATATGTCCTGTATAGCAGTGATGTTCCACCAGATCTTTTCAATTTGTATAATTCTGTGGATAATGCTATGTAAACCAGATTTTAATAATCAAGTATTTATCTGAAATAAATGAGTGAGGATAATTTTAACAATCTGGTCTGTGACTTGATGCATAACACTGCACCTTTGTGGTTTCCTTTCATTATCGGATAATACAAACAAAATTTCTGAGATTTGTATTAATGGGGTTCGATTACAATAACAAAGGTATCACTTCTTTTTTTTTTTTTATTTCAATTCTTATTATTTCCTGATTCTATAAAAATTATTTTCTGGTTTAACTGTATGGATGCTTCTTTTACATTTTAATCTTAAATTGTATCACTCTTCGTTTCAATAATAGGCAGTTTATTTTCAGTGATAAATTACATATTTATAAACAGATTTCTGATGGAAATTCCAATACAGAGTATCAAATTTGTTTAATATTATAATTTAGAATATAAGTTTTTAGTATCTTAATCATTTAAAATAAACATCCAAAATATTTCAAACATTTCGCCACATGCTTAGTTTAAAAATTTTAATGAACCTTTTAATGCAAAGTATGTTAATAAAGCTCTGATTAGGTAAAAGAAACATGTACAGTATATATTTAAATGTCCTAGCAACTAGTGTGGGCAAATGGGAAATGAAGCTTGTTTCATTTCTGAAAAGATTAGATTTTAAAATATGTTTTTATTTATTTGGTCTTATAATAATAGTTATAACAGTTTCTTGTAATAATGTTTTTGATGTTTGTTTTCAGATGGCATTTGGGATTTTGTAATTGGTTGTACACCCCAACTTTTCGTGGTTTTCAAAATTTTTTTGGTTTTTATAATGGTGAAGAAACTTATTATACACATACAACAGCCAAGAAAAGCACTCCAGATGGTAAATATGATTACTCCCCCCTAGCTTGTTCTCCTATTATTCTCTTCTTGGGTTACCATATTTACTCGATTTTAAGGCGCCGTGGAAGGGAAAAAAAAAATTATTCCTCGAATCTTAGGCACACCAAAATCAACTTTATAACTTTATTCAAAAATCAAAATCAACATGTTTTAGTGCAATATGTACTTATATCAGCAAAAAAGTGCACCTTAGAATTGAGTAAATACGGTAATTCAATGAGATCATTAGTCATCATTTCAGCATCATGTGATTTTAAAAATGGTTTTTGATATTAAAAAAAAAAAAAATAATCACTAAATTCTTCACCTTCTAATTGTTGACAAAATGAAAAGAGACATTACAGCACAACATTGTAGTTTAAAACCAACTAGTTTCAGCATTTAATCCCATCTTCATCAGGGTACAAGAGAAATAGGCTAGCAACCCTAACATAATGACATAATAAATGATGTGAAGCTGTGTTGTTTTAATTCCACTATCTCAGCAATGTCATCAACATTTTATAATAAGCTAAAATCACTCATTAATGTATTTATATATCTGATGTTAGTTGATTAGTTAAGGTTTAATAATTTTTCAACTGCATTAGAGTGAATGTGCATAAATAAGTGGAGGTTTTGGAGTATCTTCCCTGATAAAAGCAACAACAAATTCACGTAAATCCTAGGTATTTAATTGTTCTGCCGTTATCATTGTTAGAATGCGTATATAATTAACACATTTAGAGAGGAAAGGCCCTTGAAAATTGTTTTTTCTAGGAAAGAGGAGACGGAGAGTTAATGGACCCTTAATAATTTTATGTCTAACTAGCTGTTGCCCGCGACTTCGTCTGCGTTAAAGTTGGAATAGAAAATTTCGCCTGCAAGTATAGACTTCTTATAGATTTCTTATTTCCCTAGATTTTGTGATTCGTCAGTGAGGGGCATTTCCCTTTTTTATTAAGACACTGCTGCAAAAAAATCGAGATCAGGCAGGAAAAATTAAATTACAACGATGAAATTTTATCGTTGCATAGAATTAATGTGAAGGCCAAAAAATCATGAAAACGTTTATCTTTTCGTTAACTTTGTATTTGAAGTATTTTATTATATTTTATAAACCATTTTTCAATCATGGTTTTAATTTCAATTTAGTTTCAATTAATGTCAGTTTCATTTCGATATCTTTCAGTTACGTATTTCCATTTCAGTTACGTATTTTTGATTTATGCTTATGGAAAATGATTCCTGATCCTTTTTCGTGTCTGTTTGTACAGTTGAATGCAGAGCAACTTTGAGGAATGGTTTTGAATTAATTATTCCTCAGCCCCACAATCGCAAAAACAATGCAGCTAGACAGCTAACTACTCCATGGCTCACTTCTGCCCAGACGGAGTCTATCTTTAATATATGTCATTGGCTCCACTCATGAAGAACTCGACATATGCATTTTGGCGACATTTGTTGGCAATTATTCTCCTTATACATATATAGATTCATAAGAAACAAAACCATAGTATGATTTAACTTGTGGCGACATCCTTTGACATTCTGTTTTTGTTTTTTCCCATGGGAATGAGACATTTTCCCGCAGAAAAAAGTATACTACGGACTGACTTAGGTACTAAATAACCTTCACACCAAATTTCAACTAAATCCTTTCAGTAGTTTTGGTGCCAACCTCTAACATATAAACAGAGATACAGACAAACAGATAAAAATCCTAAAAACTATTGTTTGGGCTTCAGTATCGTTTAAAACCACACAAAAATTCTAAAACTGTTGTTTGAGCTTCAGTGTCATTTACAATACACGTAGCAATCACTTTTTCTCCAAAAAGTTTAATTTACAGTTTTCTTCTTACTACAACTTTATTATTTACAGGGTATCCAAAATGTCTGGTAACATGGCAGATATCTTAAAGCTGCCAGGTAGGCGAGATCTGATGAGTGTGGTTTATAGGTAACTAGCTGATAATACCAGGCCTTGCTTGGGCTCTTTTTTGATGAAATTTTGCAATGTCTGAATGTGAATATGCAGAAAAAATGTACACATGAAATAAGCTTAGAATTTATATAGTAAAAATTCATATTGAAAATTCAAAAAGAATTCTTTTAAAATGCTCCCAATGGATGGCCTCTCCAACTACCAGCCCTTTAGCAGTTTTAGGAATGTTTTCTATAGCTGAGTGAGTTTGACGCCTTGCTGGAGAAAAAGAGGTGGAGAATAATGTTCATTTTTTCTGTATGTTCACATTCAGAAATTGCAAAATTTCATCAAAAAAGAGCCCGAGCAATGACAAGTATATCAGCTACTTCATAATAAATCAAAAAATAGCCCTAGATACTTGAAATAAATTTTAAATCAAAGAACAAATCCATATTTTATGACCAATGTAAAAACTAAGCCTTCAACATGCGAGTTTGTATTTTAATTTATGAAAACCAAAAAAAAAGAGAAAATCTGATAAATCTCCGGAAAACGTAAAATACCGAAAATTGGATACAGATAATCAAAAAATAAACTAACCAGGCAGTTGATATCATTAATTCCCATCAGCGTACCAAATTTTATAAATCTAGATCTATTTTTACTCGCGAAATACTGGAAAAACTTTGAGGGGGGGCAAAGGGGTAAATATGAAAAAAAGCAGAAATTAGATTTTTGCAAATTATGTTCGAACTATTCTTGGTCCAAATATATAAGTCGTATGTGAATTTGCCAAGAGTGGGGTTAAGCGGACGCGAACGTCAAAATTAGGCCTATTTTGGATTTCTGCCCCCCTAATAATGGATTTTCAAAAATCAACAAATGCTCTCTTTTTATATACGTCTTTTACATCCTCGTGCACAATTTTGAAGCTCTCTGCATTTCTGCATTGGAGTTAGACGGCAAAAACACAAAACGGGGGGCCAATCTTTGAGCCCTCCTGGCCCCTCTCACAAAATGAAAATCGAAGAAACCAGAAATTGTTAATGATTTTTCGATTGAAAAATGGAAGGAAAAATTCTGCGACCCAGATTCGAACCAGGAACCTCGACTATCAACGCTGACGCCTCTACCAATTGAGCCAAGCTGCTTCAAGGTGTCTTAAAGACAACCAGGTTGTCACGGTTGAAAGCCCAATGGGAGACAGGAACCTGGCCCGCAGATTGAGAATTTCTCCACTCCAAACCATCAGAAAGTTGATGAACTCTCAAGTAAATAATAATAATTATAAACTGGAGATGCTCTCCAAGCATAGATAATGATTTTTCGATTGAAAAATGGAAGGAAAAATTCTGCGACCCGGATTCGAACCAGGAACCTCGAAAAGACCAAGTTGTTCCCGTAATCATAACCTTGTATAAAATTTTTCAATTCGTAATCAAAATTAATAAAATATATAAAAAACCTTTCAATTTTTCCCTCCCCCTGCGATAGACACTGGCGCCATGATTCGGCAACTGTTACGTCACAAGTTGCCAAGAAGTGTGAAGGAGTTTCAAAATCGTGACATCACACATAAAACCAGGCAGTTGCCAATCGGTTAGTTGTCAGTTGGGCATCGCAATGGACTATGAATATAAAACAAGACAGATAGTGACGACTGCGATTTTGATAACAATGACAGCGATATACAAGGGCCGTTAGCAGAATTAAATGCTACTGCAACTTCTGCGATATACAGCCCTATGCATTAAACTGTGAAACGGGATCTTCTGCTTGCCGCGTCGGCGTGTGCACATTATGGCGGCGTGTGCCTTGATGATAGGCTTACCTCCTCATTCCTTCAGCGTTTAATGAGTGCTGTTGCGGTCATTGTTCTTGAAGAATGCCAGGCCCGTTTAGAGTTGGAAGAGCATCTAGTTCCACCTAATACGTGATCTAGTTTCAGCGAATTTCTTGTTTGAATTGATACTGAATTTAAAACGGCGGATGCATAGACAAAGCAAGACGCTTCGAAATGAGCACATGGTGCTGTTTGGAGTTGGATACCAGTTCCCTCGCTGTCAAAAACTAATCCACTGTTTTTTAATCGATTCTGATTCTGGAAATCTATGAAACGTGAAATTTCTATCTGACTGTCTATTTACACATCCAAACAGAACAAATTGAAGGCATAAAACAGGTTAGCAAAATCTTACGATATGTAGAATCGTTCTAAGCGACTAGACTCTCGGCGACGAAATTCCCCGAGGTTCTCGCAGCAGGAAATGACAGCTTGTTCCACCATGCTCTGTGGAGAAGGAATGGAAGATCCCACACAAATTTTCAATTTTCTGAGGCATTTTTCTTAATAAAATATTAGGAAAAATCGAAAAATTTTGAATGATATATACTCTATTAACCTAGATTAATGTTATGACGCAAAAAAAAAAAAAAAATTTTTTCCTTGAGTTTACCTTTAATCTCCATCTCTTTAATTAAAAAAATCTATATGTTTAAATTCCAAGAGTGATTCTTTCGACAGCTGGTTGGAGAAAACTACTGCATCTCTAAACTTTATTTTGGTCTTATATGAAAAGATCTTAGTCTGTAAACTGAAAACTGTATAGTTTTTGAGTCCATAATTACTATTAATTAGCAGTAATTTACAATTAAAAATTGCTTTAAGCACATGCGTAGTGATATGAGAAAACCTGTCTTTACATACATCTGCAAAAATTGGCTTCCATGCAATGTTCTCTGCTTTTAATACTGCTCTATTATTCTATTTGTTGATCTGACGATTTTTTATTTATTTATTTTTTAATCAAAGAGATGGAGTTTAATAATAAGATGGGTTGTTTACCGTCAAATTTTGACGGGATCCATCTAGTTTAGTATTTAAGTTTAATATGTATACAGTGGAATCATGACATAATGACTGCCTGTATGGTTGTTTATTGTTATCATTGTTAATTGTTTAAGTAATTGTTGTTAATTTGATCATCGATGCTAGCAAAGTTGTTGAGTGTGACGTCATTGTGGAGAGAATTGTTTGATTTGACAGTGTAAGAAATTTTGAATTGTGAATTATCACTAATTAATAGTAATTATGGACCCAAAAAAACTAACTTTGACAAATCCACAGACTAAGATCTTTCATTTAAGACCAAAATGAAGTTAAGAGATGCAGTAGTTTTCTCCAACGAACTATCAAAAGAATCACCTTTGGAACTTAAATATATAGATTGTTAAAACACATTCACTTGCCTTTGTATATTATGTATTAAACTCCCTCCCCCCACCAAAAAAAAAAAATAAAATAAAATTATTAATTCACACTTTACAAAAGCAAACATGTCAAAATTGCCAAGTACTTATTGAAAATATGGATGATCTATATTTTGTAAATTATAACTGTTGAATAATTAAGAATAGTTTCCCTTTAAAATTTTTGCAAATCCAATCTATTTTCAAATTAAACATTTTTTATTTAAATTAATTAGATACATATGATGGATATGACTTCAGACAGAACACTTCATTGGCTAAGACTGAAAATGGAACTTATTCTACGGTTAGTTAGCTTATTTTGCTCTATTTGAAATAGGTCTACTTGTATATTTATAAGAAATGGAATTAATTACAAGTTCAACTTGCAATAAATTCAAGCAGCATCTTACAGTTTTCCTAGAGCTTAAGACCAAGTACAAATGAGGCAACAATGTTGGAGTAACCTGTGTCAAAGCAACAAGCTACTTCAACACATGATGTCAGTTGAAATATTTTTACATGTATTGCTCTTTTGAGGCAGCAGACAGCACAAATGAGGAATGCACGGCAATGGCTATTAAGAGGCAACCAAACATGACGATTATTATGACAAGTGGGGATCAAGATGGATACCGGTGAAAACATCGAAGAAATTACAGTACTTGTTTGTGGAGCTATTGATTTACATCTGAAGAAATTAGAGGTCGTGCTATTCGTCATGACTTTAAGCAGCCATGTTATTTGAACACCTGGTGAAATGTAGAAGGTGGATGCTTAATGGTTATTGTCATTCACATGATGGGGTAGTAGAGGCAATCTTGTGGTCTGGTTCAAATTATGTTTGATCGAGGTGCCGGCAACCAGAAG
Organism: Rhysida immarginata; assembly: GCA_023313115.1. Taxonomy (NCBI): domain Eukaryota; kingdom Metazoa; phylum Arthropoda; class Chilopoda; order Scolopendromorpha; family Scolopendridae; genus Rhysida; species Rhysida immarginata. The sequence continues at coordinate 990,640 of JAHWFO010038666.1, read as the reverse complement.
TAGCCTTCACATTTTTTGGCCAACCGTTTTCATTCCATTCAACTGATTCACTTGCAGTCACCTCTTGTTGCCCCATTTGCACTGGGCCTTAGGAGTAAGGTATGGTTACGACGTGGAGCCCTAGAGGAAAGATACCATTTTTTTTTTAAATTTTTGATTTTGGGGTTTTAGATTTTATATCATGAATGCACATTTTTTGAATTGATGAATAACACACTACTTCTACTATTTCTTTTCATTTTTTGTAATTTTTTTTAAAACTGATAATGATTTTTTTTTTTAATCAATGAAAACAGTAAAAATTTTCTTTCATGTAGTGATTTTAGAATCTCTTTCAATTGGAAGACCAAAGAAAATGCGTTGTTTTTTCATATTCCTTAATATGTTGATAAGCGCAAGGTTGTAGAGGTGGATATAATTGTAGCATTCATTTCTCCTTTATTTGCCAAAAGTGCACTTTATTCCTGGGAATGCCAGACTTCTCCAGGCTTCTCAAGAATTATCCTGTGTTCGTTTCAAGCTAAGGCTGTGTCAAGCATGAGGCAAATGAGGGACTTGTCCCAGGTGAAAACTAGGAGGAACACTGATACAATCAAAAAGTGTGAGGAGTAACTACAGCATAAGGTGCTGTTAAATGACTCGCCAACAGCACAAAGCTACACAAGTTACTCATCAGAAATGCAAAGTAGAGGAAGTACGAGATATCAGTGCACATACAATGGTATATTGTTAATATGCTGGTGGCAGCTGCAAAGTGCATCAAATCAAAGTTGGAGATGTGAATAAAAGCAAACCTTGCCAAAAATTAGGCAAATCAGCTACTGAAACACTGCAAATGAATTCAGTCATTCAGTTATTTCTTTTTAGACATGTAAAAACAACTTCATGGAGAGCGGCATCCATTATATGCAGATATAGCAGCTCTCATGAGCAAATGCTTTTCAGATTTTCAGCAGGTGTGCTGATGCTGGTAGTAGTGTATTATGGCCAAGTGATTTTGTTCAGCAATCAGGCATCCATAATAATTTGCTTAGTAACTGTATTGTATTTATTTGTTTCCAATCTGCTTAGTTTTTGAACTTTTTTGATGGAGGGATACATGGGCATGATAACTGTGAAGCTATGCACTATAATAGCTCATAGATGCTATAGGTGTGTTTATTAGTCTATATTAGTCTGTGGAAATTAAACCATTCAAATGTAATAAGGATTCTGTGTGAAAGCTATTATAAGAAATCATTCACATAAATTGTATACAAATAATTAATTGCTGTTTGTGTAATAATTATCATAATTTTCGGTATATAATATGCAGATAAAAAAAAATAAAATAAAATAAAATAAAAAAATAATTATTATTTATTATAAAATATACTGGTAAATATGCTGATAATAAAAGCAATGAAAATACAATTTAAAAAGAAATTTTCTGTTTTTTTTTGGGGGGAGGGGGGAAGGTGCATGTTATATACAGAAAATTAAGGCAATTTTAAAAAGCTCTTATGAAATAACTTTAAAAATTGTTAATTGAAGATTATTGAATTCCTCAAAACTGTGTTTTTTTCCTTCTTTGTAATGAACTTCATTGTAATGGAAATCCAGAGAAATCCACCAACACCGAAAATGTATTTTGTTGTAGCAAAATGTTTTTCTGATAAGTGTCCATTAAAAATTCAAATATTAAAAACAAATTACTGTTATTTTTAATACTGCATTTTCAGTTTTTATTCACTGAAACAGCTGAAAAAATCATTCACGAACACAATCCTTCATCACCTTTGTTCTTGTATTTAGCATACCAGGCTGTTCATGCACCATTGGAGGTACATGACCTTTTTTTTTTTTCTTTAAAGTTATACATGTATTTTATTTCGATACTTTTTATTAATGTTTATAGCATTTTTTGTAATATTACTAAGGTTCCAAAGAATTATTCTGACCTGTATCCTCATATAAAGAATACATATCGACGACTTTATAGTGGTAAATAGATTTTAGAATATGTTGACTTAATATTAATTTTTATTTTAAAGTAGGTCTAACCCACTAATATGAATTACTGATATATTTTTTCCCTTCATGTTTAGGTATGGTAACTTCGTTAGATGAAGGTGTTGGGCGAATTGTCAGCGCATTAAAAGATGCTAAACTTTATGATAATACTGTAATTATATTCACAACTGATGTAAGTGTTCAATTGAATTATGCTTATAATGAATATTATTACATGTATAGTATTGTAGTGGTTAGGATTGTATGGCAATTAATGAAATTTCTTTTTACAGTCAAAAGCTGCTTTATGTAAATATTCTTATAATATATTTATATTTCCTTGAAATGTAGTCTTATATTATTGGAGTATAATATGAGAGTATGAGTGTTGTCAACTTCATTGATGTGGATAACACTGCACTTCAAGATGTCATATTACATTATTCATTAAAGTGTCTCATTATCAGGCCAAGAGCACAGGTTTTAGTGGTCTTGAGATCCTCCAGTTGCAAATTCGTATGGCTGGATGGATATTAGTGTTTGTTCTTTACTAATCATGCAGAAGGCAATGGAAAACCACATTTGTTATTCCTTGTTCATCATTAATATAATCTACTGGTGGAAAAAAAAAAAAGAAACCTCTCCAAAATGGAGAAAATATAATCTTAAGAGAAAGTAATTTTTTCATAATCTCAAAATACTTTCTGTTTTAGAAAGGTAATGTAAGTAAATCCATTATTTGGGTCTAATATTGCTGTGGAATACAGAAATTAAGTAGATGAAATATTTTATTAAGCAGTTGATGCAACTGCCATCAATAGAGCCAAAAGTATATACAGTAGAACCCATACATTGTAAGTAATGTAAAGTTGGTGCCAACAAACTGGCACACTAAATCATTTTTTAGCTTGTTTTTACAGGGCCCATCTGTCTTCTTGTAAATCTGTTTGCCACAAAACTCAAAGATGGTTCAATATAGACATGGGCAAATTATATTGCATGAAATAAAAATGTGTACAAGTTGTGTCTGTGGCAAGACAGATGAGATTCTTCATGTTGGTCAGTTTTTATCCATCCATAACCTAACAAATCCACTATGACAAGAATATCGGCATTTGAAGAGATTGTGAATAGGATCAATGACGGCGAGAGGTTTACGAAAGATGATGCAGAAATTCGAAGAGACAAAGAGAGTTATGTGTGCTGCCAGGACGAGGACACAGTCCAATTGCGGAGGACGTTGTGCACGGTCTTCCACCGAAACCATTGAAATGTGCAGATTTTCACTTTCATGCACACTTTTTGCCAATTTTCACTGTATAATGATTTTTCAGAAGAAGAATCTATAATCAATATGCCACAATTCTCCCACATCAAATTCTCCATCAAATTAGAACAAAAGGACCCCGTGGATCTTCTTCCTTCAGCATATTGAAGGTTTCTCGCAAGAAAAGAGAGCAAACACAATTCTAAAAGAAATTCTTCATTGTTATGTTTCCAAGAGCACTGTGGGCCCAAGTGAATTGCCATAAGCGCATATGTGGTTTCATATCCTAGTTTCCTAACTTTATACAGTACTTGCCATTTATCACGTTGCTTTTCATATTTTTTTTTTTTTTGATTGAGTTATTGTTGAAAACACGATGTATACTGTACATTATGCAGACTTTCTGGTCATTTCAACAAAAACTTTAGCCAGCGCTCATGCCAATATGGTTTGGGTCGGAACAGGTGGTTTAAATTAACAGAGAGATTTAAACATATGGTTTGGTTATAACAGAGTGACTTAACGGTTCTAAATTAGCATTTTAATTTCACTTTTATAAAATGAATACTGGTATGTTTAAAGAACTTACAAAAATTAAGCAAACTGAAATGTATTGGATTAAAAGAAATACAGTATATAGATTAGGAATTAAGTTGTGTTTAAAATTTTAACTGGAAAATGAAAAATATTATGGCATACTTTTAAATTCACAGAACGGTGGACAGAATTTATATGGAGGTAACAACTGGCCACTTCGTGGAAATAAAGCAACACTTTGGGAAGGAGGAACAAGAGGACCAGCATTTGTTCACAGCCCATTACTTATTACAAAGAATTATATAAGTAATCTGTAAGCTAATTTAACCTTTTTGAAAATCTTATAAAATCCATATCTTTAGAAATTATTTAACTATTTTGCATGAAAAAGTTGACCTATCTGCTGCACTTCCACTAAGTGGCAAACTCCTTTGTGCAAAAGTATATTTTTGGCCACTTGTGATAAGGCATCCTTGTCTATCTGTGAAATTTAGCATGATTCAACTGAAAAACTGGATATTTTTTAAAAGCTAGATAGCATATCTAAGAACATAAGAACATTCAATTGTAAAAATTATTTTTTTAATTGACACACTTATGGTTAATTACACTAGTCAACAAAAAAAAATCTTTTTTGAATTGTCAAGGGTATTTCAACAATTTCAAGGTAGTTATTGTGTGCAGAAATCAAAAATGACATTGGTTTTGTTCGATTGGCTCTAGTTTTTGAGATACAGTCAAACTGTGACAAGCCCGCCCCCTCAGGTATACGCGACTCTCGTATAGTACTAGAAACCGCAGGGGCAGAGCGTGTCAGGAGTTCAGGTATCGAATTGGGGTGTATACATTGATACAGAAGAAAACAAAAAAGACACGCTTCCAGATTAACCCCAGTTTATTCGTTCACATAAACTTCCACACAGTATAATGACAACAACAAATCCAGTGCTTGTACTCATATTACACTGAGCAAAAAGTTTCACTATATTTAGCAGAGGGGCCCCTCATTAAATATAAGTTCTACTATCATTTACTACAAACTATTGTACTTAATAGGGCTGAGAATAATTTTTAGAGTACACTAGGACAGGAGCAATTTCATAACAAAGCTTCAGGGGAAAACACAGGGCTTACAATCCCACATTCATTGCTCTATCTCGCTGTTTCGAACGTCGCCGATTACGTTAGATTCCATTCGTTTTAAAACGATAAACCTCAATTCAAAACTCAATTACACTACATAAATGAAGCGATGCTCAAGTGGAGCTTAAAAATTATTAACAAGACTATGTAAAATCCAGAAATTCCATCCATGTCGGAATTCTGATAAGTCTTAAAGGCCTAAGATGGCCGCAACGTCATTTTTCCATGACCGCCGACAAAGGGAACCTTTCTCTCTTTTTTTCAATCATACACAAATCCTTGAACAGAATCTCATCGTCAAGACAATTTTATTTTAACAATTAACGACCGGGAGCAGGGTTCGACATAAGCGGCATCGCAAGTTTAAACAAATGCTATGCATTGTCCATGTTTGGGATGCAAATCTGCTATTCACACTTCCCCATCTGAAAATTGCACATTAGCTATCTAAATATACAGGGTTTGGACAAACACCAGAGTTTTTTAAATTTTCTAATTGTATGTGAATAGTGAATGCCAACACCCTGCTGGCGCCAGTTTGCAAACTTCTTTCGGTTTAATCATTTCCTTTGGATCAAAGTTTTGAATCGTTGGTGTGCGTTAAATACCCTTTTCAATGAAAGAAATTTCAAGGTCATATTTGATGATCTGGAATCACCGTAAAGCCTGGTTCTCACATGCAGCAAACATCGACAGAAATGACGTCATTTTTGCCGTCAAGTATGAAGGAAACGCGGCGAATTGGAAGGTCAAAGGAAGAAATCCCAAAAAGAGAATTTCAGAAGAAATTGAATAAAGGGGGGGGGGGGGGAATTTTTCAATGGGTTCTTTATTTTTATTCTTTTCATGTATTTACCTAGTAATAAAAAAAACATTTGAGCTGCATAATCTAAGCTGCATGTATTCAAGTTTTGCTAGCCATTCATGAAAAGTTGCTATGCATTTTGAAATTTTTAATAGCAGTTTTGCAACTCAAAATTTTTCACTTAAGGCGAACCCTGCGGGAGGCTAACACCGTCTTCTCGGAAATCTCATCCGAGAAAACAATGCTAGCCCCCCAACAATCGCATTCCCTGTTGCTTTCAAACTTAACAAAACAACACTAATGCGTTGTCTGGAGTTAAAACCCAGTAAAATAACAATAGCAATAAAATAATAAAAATACTTCTTCTAAAATCTTATGTTAAAAAAAAAACAAAACAGAAGTACATTATTCACAACTAAAACAACAAATACAAGAGTAAGGAATTCCCGTCGGGCCCATCTAACACTCCACACTAACACTCCAAGCTAAATGGATAAGCGATTTGAATAGCAATTAGGATAAGCTAATTATTAAACAGCTATTTGGATAAGCTCCTGGATAAGGTAGTTTGATAAACTAATTGGGTAAGCTAGATGGATAAGCTAGTTTTCAAACAGCAATCAGGATATGCTAATTATCGAACAGCTAAACGGATAAGTTAATATTATCAAACAGCTAATTGGAAAAGTTAAATGGATATGTTAATTGGATAACTCGTTGGATAAGCTAATTATCAAACAGCTAAATTGATACGCTATTTGGATAATCTAGTTATCAAACAGCTCATTGAAAACAATCAGCCATGTTGACCAGAAATTTAATTGGAGCAAAACGAACCAATCACAGGCCTCGTTACTCATAGTCCATCCAGTTAGCTAACTGAGACTTAACTAGGCTTGGTGCAACATTTCCCACTTAAAGGACTTAACCGATCGTTAACTAACCGAAAGTTAGGGTCATTTTAACTGACGTTGTTGCAACCGGCCGATACTGGTATTGGCAGTTAGATTCTTCTCATGAGCTTTTGGAAAAAATATTTTATTATCTAAAATTAAAATTCTAAAATTAGTCTAGTAATCTGACCCAGTGATGCCAATTTCTTTAAATTATGGGGCCTCATGATTCTTCTATAACTCCCAACAGCCCAACTTATTTGAGGCAGCAATTTCAATCAAATTAAAAAATATTATCACTTAAATATTTTTTGGAGGGCCATACGAGAAGACCTGATAATATTATCACTGATTTAACCAGTTATATGTATTGGTGAATTAAAAAATCTGTGCTTTTATAATGTAGTAAAAATTTGTTTGATGCTAACTCTCCAAAATAATTAATCTTGCTCATAAGCTATTAAAATATTATTTATTTTGTTTGTAGGTTAATTCATGCAGTGGATTGGTTTCCTACGATATTATCTGTTGCAGGAGTACCAACAGGTAACTTAAATGGCCACTTTTCTATTCAAAAGGAAGAAGCAGGAATAAAAATTTATTGCATCCTTGAAATATATAAGGCATGTTCAATGAAAGTGATTCAAAGGGCTCAGAGATGGATTAAATGAAAGTATTAATATTTACCTTTGTTTATATGAAAGAAGAACATCTTATAGTCACTATTATAGATGCGCAGTCCTAAAAAAAATCTTTACCTGCTGCCATATAGGACTTCCACTGGGGCATCAATCGGCTAATACCGTCCGCAAAAGTCTGTTTTCTGCTGCTCTCTGAATCATGCCCGAACAGCATCCTTAACCTCCTCATCATTGGCGAATCGTTGACCTTTCAGTGCCTTCTTTAAAGGAACAAACACATGAAAATCACATGGTGAGAGGTCCGGCCTATAAGGAGGGTGTGGCAGAACTTGCCACTGCATTTTGGTTATTGCTTCCTGCACCAGTCTCGCAAAATGTGGTCTAGCATTGTCCTGGAGGAGAATCACCCCATCGCTCAGCTTACCAGGACGCTTGTTTTTCACAGCTTGATAGCATTAATACGGGTTTTGGATTCCATAAACTCCAAAAGCAGAGGACAGTCGGAATCAAAGAAACACGTAAGCGTAATCTTCCCGGCCGAACTTTGCGACTTGAATTTTTTGGGCTGTGGTGACGATGGATGCTTCCACTGCATTGTGGATACCTTCCCGGAGGGTTCCCGATAATGGCACCAGGTCTTATCTACCACAATAATCTTCTTCAAAAAAGCTTTCCCCTCATGACTAATGTTCCAGATGATCCAAACAGCACCGAAACGCAGCCCTTTGTGCTCTTCCGTGAGCATTCGGGGTACCCACTGACAGCAGACTTTGCCATATCCCAGGCTTTTCACTACAGCATATGCGGAACCGTAACTGACGTTGTGATCCTTTGCAAGTGACCGTATGATGATCCGCCTGTCCTCACGAATTGACTTATCCATGTCTGTCTTCAATTGATCGGTGATGACCACGTTTTCTTGGCCCGGACATGGTTTATCAGCCGTTTCCACATGACCATCATGGATCATTCTGGCCCAACATACCACAGTTGTTTTCAAGACACATGCTTCTCCATAAACATTTAACATCCGAGCATGAATGTCAACTGGTGGAATGTCCTTAGCTGTCAGAAACATTATCACTGCTTGTTGGTCAGTTTTGGACGAACATTTAATAGGAGGGTCTATTGTAACACAAACAAAATATGAGCATAAGCCTAACGTAACTTCCCACATGCAATGATTATCAGAACAAGCAAACGATACGTCAACATTCACCCGTTTGCCTCGTGTCTGCGCACTCACGTGCTCACGCGCTACAGCCCAAATCACTTTTATTTGAACATGCCTTATAAGATGTCCAAATTAAATTTTCTTTAATCAAAATTAAGATTATTAGCAATTTGTTATTTGGATGGGGAGGGGGGAAATCTTTCTAGGACTGGAAATTTTTACTTTCCTCACTCCCAATTCCTTGACCTGACCCTAAACTGCCCTCTTTACCTTCAAAAGTGTAAATATATCAACTTGATGCAAATGATGACTGGATTATAGATAGTGGAGTACGCATCACGCTTGTAAACATAGAGACTGATTCCACAATTACCGGGAAATTAAGAATGAATCCATTCGAAATGCCTATGCAAGTGTTTACATCAACATAAGTAATCTACAATCAGTAGGTATAAGCGATATCATAACAGTTTATGTAAAAAGGAAACCATTTGATATAACTCTAAGAGATGTTTACACTCCAAATATCAGAATGAACCTCATTAGTGTGGCCCAAATAAAGAAAAAAGGGAAGCATATTCCATTCAAAGAGGAAAAGCAGACGTATGGAATTCCTCAATGAAGCATGTAAATTGTGTAGCTTATAGAAAAGAAAACCTATTTGTTGTGTGTGGTAGAATTACTTTACCCAACCGTAGTCAACAAAAATCAAAGAACATGGGAGTTGCACAATTTCCAATCCTCGACAAGCAGATATTGCATAGAAGATTTTGTCATGTGAATTTTGAAACTATTCAGCAAATGACTGATAAAATTGTCGTTGAAGGGCTATTCTTTATTGATAATGAAAAGGCTGTAGTATGTGATAGTTGTTGCATAATGAAGTCAACTAAAGCTCCATGTAAAAGATCAATATATTCACATAAATCAAAAGAAATACTCGAGCTTACACATTCAGACTGTTGCGGACCAATGCCTGTTAATTCTTTTGGTGGATCAAGATATTTTTTAACTTGTGTTGATGATTATTCTCATAAAGTATTTGTTTATTTTTTGAAAAGTAAAGATGCAGTAATTCAATGTCTAAAAGAACACATTGTTAAGGTTGAGACATAAACTAGCCATAAAGCAAAGCGATTCAGAGCAGATAGTGGTTTAGAATTTTGTAATGCTAACCTAAAGAAGTTTTTCAACGAATTAGGAATAAAACATGAACGAACAAATGTAGAAACCCCACAGATGAATGGAATTGCTGAGCGAGTAAATCATACAATTATGGATGTCGTTAGATCTTCACTTCGCGACGCAAAGTTACCTCAACAGTTTTGGGAGGAAACAGCTGTAACAGTGGGATATATTCGTAACAGAATACCACATTCATCTTTGAAAGAAGTTCCCGAAACGATCTGGACTCAAAATATACCAAACGTAAGACATTTACTTACATTTGGATGCCTAGCTTATACACATAAACCAAGCCAAGGACTTAGAAAAATGAATGAACGTGCAACAAAATGTATTCTAGTAGTTTTTCCAATCAACCTCGAGGATATAGACTATGGAATCCTGAATCTCAAGATGTAATACAAGCGAAACATGTTCAATTTGTTGAAAACCAGATTAGTTATGAACATATATTTGGTACTACAGGATAAGATTTTACATATGACGAAATGTGGACAGAAGAACAAACAGACCATATCGAAACAAGGCAAGATGATGTCATGCAAGAATAGAAATACGATGAACAATCAACAAGTAGAGCAGAACCATGTAGCTATCCTACAAAAGAAACAGAATCTCAAGAAGATATACAACCTGTGACAATAAAGTTCGGTGAATGACGTCAAATTGCTAACAGTCGTAAGAGTACACCATCGTCGTATCCTGCCCCAGACAGGTCAAGACATGTTTAAACAAATTTGAGAGAATCAGCGCTGCGAGTGTGTTTATTGTGTTTAAACAGGACATTGAAGAGAGAAGGCGTAGTACGCGCGGTCGAAACCCAAAATGGATCAGCGAACGAAAGAGACTCATGAAATGATGACAACAGTTTACAAAGAAAGTGCTATTACTTTGAAGTGTGTTTATGAGTGGTTTAAACGGTTCCGAGGAGGCCGGAACACCGTAGAAGACGCCCCCCTGAAGTGGCCAGACATCCAACGTAATGTTACGACCCAACTGAAGGCTATCCCTAAAAACGACTACGCCAGGAGTTTCCAGGACTTGTACAGGCATTCCCAGAAGTGCATTACCATCGACGGGGATTACTTTGAAGGATAGTAACTGCTGTTTCATGTAAGCGAGCAATCCACTCTCAATATGCCATCATTCACCGAACTTTGTCACAGGTTGTAATAATAGAAAAACCTCGTAAAATCGTAAGAAAACCTTATGGACGAAAAGGCAAACCCAAAGAACAACATTAAATTGAGTTCAATTGTATGGAAATATGTGAACCAAATAACATTGAAGAGGCCCTATCTTCACCTCAAGCGCATGAATGGAAGGCTGCAATACAAGATGAAATCGATAGTCTTGAGAGAAGAGGAACTTGGAAAACAGTAGATAAACCAAGTAATAAAACATAATAGGATTTAAATGGGTATTTAAAGCAAAGACAGATTCAATGGGAAGTATACAAAAATATCGTGCCCGTCTTGTTGCCCAAGGTTTTTCACAAGGTAGAGGAACAGATTTTAATGAAACATATTCACCAGTAGCCATTTTCTCAGTATTTAGAATATTTCTTGCCCTAGCAGCAATCTTTGGATGGATCACTTGACATATTGATGTAAAATGTGCATATTTATATGATAATCTTGATGAAGAATTGTACATGAAATTGCCACCTGGATGTTGTGAAAACACTACTGATAAAGTTGCAAAATTAGAAAGACCTATTTATGGACTAAAACAATCCGGACATAATTGGAAATTGTATGGAAATCAATTTCCTTAGATAAAACTTTCCAAGGAAATGGATTTCGTAGATTATCATCATCCAACTGCGTATATACTCGAGATGATTACATATTTCTAATAGTTTACATCGATGATATTGTCATAATTGCCAGAAACAATGAAGATTTAAACAGAGCACTGGAGATATCCAGAAGCACTTCGAAATAAAGAATCTCGGAGAAGTATCATATTTATTGGGAGTAAAGATAAATCATATTGAAGATGGATCTATTACTTTGTCAAACAGGATATATACAATCTGTGCTATCAAGATTTGGAATGCTAGACTGTAAAACAAAATCTACACCACTGGATGCAGGAACTATATTAACAAAACAATGACTGTGACACAGAAGATATGAAAAATGTTCCTTATAGAGATTGGTTGCTTAGTGCATCTCGCTTTATCTAGTTGACCTGGTATAATGTACAGTGTTATGAAGTTATCTCAGTTTAATAACAATCCTGGTCATAAACATTGGAATGCTGCAAACCATATTCTTTGATATCTAGCAAAGACAAAAAGTCATTATCTTATTTTATCATCATCTTCACCGACCATTCAAATTTATAGTGACTCAGACTGGGCATCGGATATAGATGATCGAAAATCAGTAAGTGGTATTGTTGTTTTTCTTGGAAATTCACCTGTATATTGGAAGAGTAAAAAAACAAGTGACTATTTCTCTGTCAACTATGGAAGCAGAATATGCTGCATTAGTTCTCGCATCAAAACAAGCAGTATGGTTTACAAATTTATTGAATGAACTTAAAATATCAGAATGGTTTAAGTTATCGATTGTATCGATTTTTCAAAAAATAGAGTAGAAAATTCCTGAATGAAACATATAGATATTTCTCATCATTTTGTAAGAGAGAAACTGCAAGAAAATCTTATTGATATTCAGTATGTTAGTTCTGTAGAAAATATAGCTGATGTATTTACAAAAATTTTATCAAGAACAAAGTTTAATATAATGCTTGATAAATTACAGTTAAAATTTCTAGAAATGTAAGACTTAAATTATCTATAACTATTTGTATAAATACTAAAAGTGGGGGATTGTGAACATTTAGTACGTGTATATATTGTTATGAAACATGACATTGTATTTCACGCGCTAGCATTGTTGTTATTAGTTTTTTTCTCTTCACGATTCTCTCAATTGTACTGTCTAATTTTTGCTGTTCGTTTCGCCATATTTTATATGAATTACAAGTATTTTTCCTCACATTCAGTTTTTGAATAATAACACTGGCCAACAAAATTTAAGATTTTTCTTGTGACAAAATGAAAGTGGGTGATTTTTGGTAGTATTTTTTCTGCTGATTACGAATATAATTTTTAAATTTCTTTAGCACGCACAGCTTTCTGTTTTACAATGAAACATTTTTAAATCATTCAGTGTTTGGGGCCTGGTAAATTTCCTTGCGGCCCCAAAATATGGATACTTTAACAATGTAGCCGCTTCTCTTCACTCCCATTACTTTAACATAGAAGTCTCGATGTGCATAACTTGGAAACTTGACGTGATAGAAAAAAATCTAAAAGCAGATTCGGATTCTACCTACAAATTACTACTAAGAACACTTTGTGTGGTCTTAGTCACAAAATGTGTGTTGACTAGTGTAATTACACCTTTCTGAGGCCATTAAATATTTCTAAGTATCATATAATATGCAAGTTATTTATGGTGACAATAATAAAAATAATGTATACATTTAAAATTTTATGTTTTATGATCTTAGATGCTGGTATAGATGGCATTGATCAATGGGAATCAATCAGTTATGGAAAGCAAATAAACCGGAAGGAGTTTGTATATAACATTGACAATACAACTAAATATGGAGCTGCAATAAGGTATTGCACTTACGTAGATAATTTTAAAAACTTGTTTAAAAACTGACATATTTTCAAATTAAAATGGATTTTTTTTTTAAGTTTGGGTATTATCAGCATATCACGGGTGATATTTTAAAATCGCAACATGACTGTTAGATTAATTATAACACTAGATATTTCAGTTTAGGTTGTTGTTGCCTTAAAATTTAGAGTTGTTATTTTTTTCATTGCAGATATTTAGATTTTAAATTAATTGTTGGGGATGCAGGATCACCAAGTGGATGGATTCCTCCACACAAAGTGATGAATGTTGGTGAAAGTAATGAACCATTTGTGCTAAAACAACTGAACAAACCTTATGAAGATCTACCATATTATCAACTTTTCAATTTAACAGGTTAGAGAATTGTCTTATACCATCCTAAACTTCACTTAATACAGTTGATTCAAAATGATGTCCGGCATTTCAAAATTTTATTATGTATTTATTTTATAACGTAAACTAACCAGACCGGATTTAAAATGCAGGAAAACTTAAATGTTTTTAACCCGCAATTGGAGGCTGTGATGGCGCTAGTATCGCGATAAAAGTAAAGATATCGGCTGTGAATGAAAGGACATATTGCATCTTGAGTATGCAAACACAAACTCTATAATTTTAGTCCAAGATTGCCCTAGTGATGAAAGCATCTGTAAGTGGTATGATCAATTTCTGGAAACTGGGTGCCTTTGTAAATGCAAAAGCACAGGACTAGTAACAGCAGACATGCTGAAAGGAGTTTGGGATGAGATTGACTATCGTCTTGACATTATCCAGGTGACTCGAGGGAGTCACATAGAACATTTGTAATGCTAGAATCAATAACTATTTGATTCCCGCATTTTAAACCCGGTCTGGTTAGTTTACGTTATAAAATAAATCATTTATTAGTTTACGCATTTTAAACCATAATCAACATTTTAAAACACTTAAGAGAAAATAAATAAATATGAAAACTAAATTATAAATTACTATTTAAGTATAGAGAGAATTTAAACGAATAAACTTAGAAAAACATAAGAATACATGAAGTGTAGAATTTTATTATATTCATTACAAATACCGAATACATGTACATGTAGTATTACAGTTGTTTAATTTTTAAAATGACAGTCTGCTCTCGTTCCATAACTTTCCTCCTCAAAAAGTCCTCATATCTGACATGGTAAAGTGAAATGAGTCTGGTGCATCGATATGCTGTGCAAAATAATTTCTTAGACTTTTTATAGCCTCCATTGCTACAAAAGTTGAGACGGGCGTTCCTCTGGTTCTAAACTGCCATAATCTTCGAAGGTTACCTCTGGTGGCACATTGAAAACAGCGACAACTTCTTGCCACAAATCCTCATGAGTTTGGTTCTCATTTTGTACACCGCAGGTCTCTTCTTTGCCTATTGCTGCAATGGAGAATCCGGCTTTCTGCCAGCAGTTCATAATCACTGTTGGTTGGACAATTCCAGGCACTTGCAAGCATTTCAGTTGTGCCCTTGATATTTATAATTTCTGCAATAGCAACCGTTCATTGAGTCTTTGCAATAAACGTTGCCGGAAATGGTCTTTCACGTTTTATATGATACGGTCCAATGGTTGTAGTGTAGATGTCCAATTCGGTGGAAGGAACTCTAACCGAATGTTGTCTAAACGTACATTTACAAAATGTGCCGAACAATTGTCTATCAACAGAATTATTTTCTTTTTCCCTGCCCATATCAGAATTGAATTTTACTAGCCATTCCTCGAAAATTTCTCTGGTCATCCATGCCTTGGAGTTGTTTTTGTACACACAGGGTAAGGAACCAGCGCCCTTGAAACAATACGGTTTGCAGGATTTTCCGATAATAAGCAGTTGATGCATTGCCATTTGCAACCTTTTGGGCTGTTTAAGGTACTGACCAATCAGAGCAAGGCATTCGAACAATGTACGTTATAACGAAGGGATAATTAAACCAAGGGAACGTAAAATTAGTTCGTTAATCTGAAAGTATGTTAATGTGAGGTACGATAAACTGAAATTTTTTAGCATTAAAACGCCTAGAATTTGACCGGGAATTTTAAATTTGTACGTTATTTTGAAATGTGCGTTAAAGTGAGGTATGTTGTAACGGGATTTTACTGTAATGATTCCAATGAAAAAATCATTGGAAAAATTCTGTGATCTGGCTTCGAGCCAGGAACCTTGGGTTCATATGCCCAATGCCTCTACCATTTGGGCCATCGCAGATACCCAGACAGCCATGCTGTCACAAGGTTGAAAGCCCAGTGGGAGGCAGCTGGCTCACAGATCAAGAATTTCTCTTATCCAACCCTCAGAAAGTTTGACGAACTCGCAGTTCAATAATAAATATATAGGCCTGAAAAAAATCATTACCTGATGTTTGGAGGTTCATCTCCAGTAAATATTTATTATTTATCTGTGAGTTCCTGCAGTAGTAAATGTGTATTCATATGTTCAGCTGAAATTTGATGACTTTGTTTTGCAAAGTGGCCAGAATTAATCTTTGTAAGTTGTTGAAATTTTATATTTTTCCTGTGAAATTAAATATACGGTACATTGCAAAGCTATTTAGACCACTTGGTATTTCTACAATGCAAACAAAAATAGTCGCTTTTATTTATTTTCTAGAATCATTTAACACATAGTGTTACATTTTAAAAGTATGCTCTAGTACGTTTCAACATTGCTTCATTATTTAATAATTAAATCTTTTGTGATTTTTCTGAAGATTATTCTGTTGCATAATTATAACTATCTACCACCTCCCATCATATGTAAATAGTGGCACTCTCAATTTATTTAAAGAAATCTCCATTTTTCTTTTCACTTTATTTTTAAGCATATCTGCTTTTAAATGTATTCATTGTCACCATGCCTCGTGGTAAAACGTTAACCAAAAGTGAGATATATCAAGTTCACCGGTACTTTGGTGCTGGAAAGTCAGAGAGGTAAATTGCTGGCTTAATTGGATGCTCCAAAACTGTCGTTCACAATACTTGTGAAAAAAAAAGATGAACATGGCACATCAAAATGTGTCCCTATGAACATACGAATATTCACATCAAAACTTTCTGGGCTGATGAAAAGGGACATCCAAAGAAGTGTTCACCTGGCCACATGGATAACATGTAAGCCAACCTGTAAGTCATAGAACCGTTTGGAGAGCTCTAAATGCATAATGAGCAAACTTAAGGTGAGTGATGGGCACAGGAAGCCAGACTTCAATGGGCAAAAGAAGTACCATAATTTTTGGGGTATAATACGCCCTAGCCAATAATACGCACCCTTGTTTTTTCGTATTTTTAGATAGCGATTCAACATCAGGGAGTGCTCCGCCATATTTGTTCAACCGCGCAGTGCATTATGGTCGTCTGATTTTTAAAGGCTTTAGACTTTATATATTTCCATAAAATGAAGAAATAAATGATGATATAAAAGAATTTATTCGTTACAGTTAAACTTACATTTTATCTGAAATAAATGTAACAAGGACTCAAGGAAACTACTAATCCACAACAAAAGTTTATTCATACGAAGGCAGCTTGGCTGCCGAAATGCGCATTCATATGAATAAACTTTTGTTGTGGATTAGTAGTTTCCTTGAGTCCTTGTTAGTCTTTGTCCACAGTTTCTGGCTCCAATTCTCTCTATGAAATAAATGTATTTAATTTCCTTCAAAATCGGAATCGTCTGTGTCTGAGTTCTTTGTTAGGCCTAATTACTGTTTCTTCTTCTTCCCAGTCTTCTATTCTCATAATTGAATTATCCACAGGAGAGGTAATTCCTGCTTTCACAAAAGCATTCAAATTGTATTTTCTTGTACTCAGTCTTGCAAATGAATGATTGATAGATATCCATTTGATGGATAATTCAAACGCTTTGTCCCCACATCTTTATGAAGATCGATTATAATAGCAAACACTTGTAAAACTGCGGAATAGCATCCCCTAACTTCTTTGATTGATGTCATCAAGACTGGTTGCATTCATGTATTGTATTTATTATTGAGTCAGCTCTAATTAATGGCGAACTAATTTGCCTTACTGTTGAACTTTATTATTACAGAGTTCACACAGAATAACAGTCACTAAAACACTGGCTGGCTAACAGACATCTCAGCTTGGTGGCCATCTTAAAGGCTGCTGAGAAAACCTGGTATCACTGGTTTTATGAACGGAAAACGGAAAAGAGCTTTTTGCAATAGCTTTTGCAATAAATATACTTCACGTGAAATATATGTGGAATATAAAGTGAGCAAATAAAATGTATATTGTATTTACTCTATAATATTGTCTAATAAAAACCAAAGGTAGTATGGAAGTTTGTCAGCTTCAAGTTCTTTTGATGCCCCCTCCCCCCCAGCGTCTTCTTCGACTTCCAGGTTTTATTATCGGCCTGTTATACGCATCGTCCATAAGACGCAGTAATGATTTTTCTAACTTTTTTTACGCATAATACGCGTATTATACCCCCAAAATTACGGTAATATCTTGGAAGGAGGAGTGGCATTCTGTTGTTTTATTGGATGATAAAAAATTTATCTTGGATGGACCCGACGGAAATAGTGTTATTGGCATGACTTAAGATGAGAACTGTGTGAGCGGTTTAGTCGCCGACTTGGAGGTGGGTCATTTATGATTTAGGGTGTTTGATTATGGAGGAAAAGTTAATCTAGCAATTGTCACAAAAGGATGTAAAGAATGTCCTCTGAGAATATCAACAGTGGTATAAAAAGTTAATCCCTTTTGGACCCCTCATTGGAGGCAATGATTGGTTATATCATCATGCGCTGCATGCCACACATCAAAATCTACCAAAGAGTGGTTCAAGAAAGAAAAAAATTAAAATTTTACAGAAAAAAATTACAAAAAAAAATTCAAGGGTCCAAATGAATTTTTCATATATTTTATTGATTTGTTGCTAATTTTTGTTCTTCCTCACGTGCAGCCAATTTTAACTGGGTTTGTCTGCATTTTTTCTTTTTTGCACCTTTCTCTCATGAGGTGTGGGTGGGGAAAGAAACCATTGACAAAGAAGTCTTAATTGGTTAGTTTCATGCAGCAAATCAGTGCATTATATGAAAATAGATTATTTTTTTCTTATTAAATTGTCTCGGTACCAGCAATCGTAACTTTAAAGCACCAGTTGCTGACAAAGCAGTGATAATCAAAACAGCTGAAGTATACAGGGTGCTTTTGGAAAAGGCTGTCCTGAGATACCTAGCGATGTTCTGCACCTTAAAATAAACGTAAGTTTCCTCATATGTGTTTGTCAAAATTGCATTCCTTAAAGGAGTAATCAGCTCGTGAAGTTTGGTGAAACTCCGCCCATAACGTAAACAAAAGCACATAAAAAAAAGTAAACACCACTATGTATTCCACTAATAGGTTTCTGTGAACTACCTGTGCACTAATGTGTTGGCCCTAAGGTGCAGAACATCGCTAGGTATCTCACGACATCCTTTTCAAAAATACCCTGTATTTTGGTATAAAAGTGGAGCTGGATATCGACTTTGCAAATCGGTTTAAACTGTCAATTGAAAAAAGTATTTGTAAATTGCAAATCAACACAAGAAATAAATTAAAATCGGATTTTTTTCCACTTTTCTTAAGAACTGATAAGTTTCATCATTAAATTTAGATCTAATGTTTCTTTTCCTTTTTTGACATTTAAAATGTTTATATTAAGCGTTATTTTCGGAATATAATAAGTGTATTATGCAAAATAAAAAGTAAAAAAATCATCACTGCATATAGGTAATAATCCGACTGTTGTCATGTTTTTTGCGCAATGGCCGGGTAAGGCTGACTTCAAACCAAGCTAATATTTTACTTTAAATTCACTTTTTTTCTCCTCAATTTCCTATCGCAAAATACCATTGCAAAAGTGAATTTTTGAAAACGGATGGCGACAACTATTCACCAAAAAAAATCAGCTATCAGGCATCTGGGGCCCCTACAAAGACAGCAGTGGTGTCCCGCATGGTGCCTTACCTGAGACAGAGCATGTTTGTCTCTCTGCGACAGGAGTGGAGGTCTCCAGGAACGTTTTGCTGTCGTTGTTGCACATATCTGTTTGTATTTGTGCACAACATCGTCCACAGTAGAGTGAGGATGCCCAGTCAAAGCGCTGATTTTTGCGACATGACTTTCCGCTAATGCGGCACCCCACAATCATTCCTTTCTCAAAGTAAGATAATTCTCGGACCTTTAGCATGTTGACTGGTGTTGTCACTGCTGTACTGCCTGAGCATCTTATCTTATCTGGTACAGAGGGTAGATTATCGCAAGCGATAATCTGCGGCACCTACTCCTACGAGGGAGTTTTGCGCCATCACATTAATAACGACTGCTACGAGATGACAGTAGCAGTCGGGACCGACGGCTTAACGTGCCCTCCGAAGCACGGGAGGTTTCATGATGGAAGAGCTGCTGGGGATAAACGAACCAGAGGCTGTCACCAACTGCTGGAACACCAGCTATGGTCAGTCGGCAAATGGGTCAGACCAAAGTCCCCCAACAGCCGCGCCCCAAATAGCAGTCCCGCCAGCAGTGGCCATCAAGCCCAGGCCGTCACCCAACCAGCAGCTGGCCGCGCCTGAAGTTGCTGAACTCCATCGATTGGCAAGCCAACCGACGAGACAACCAGGCCACGGCCACCCCCACTGCCTGAGCATACTGTCATGTGCATCCTATAGGGTGAGACCACATGAACTTCACAAACATAGGAGAGTCCAGATGCTTTTGGCAGAACAGAGTATATCTAATATTAACTTGCATTTGTGATCTGTTATAAAGATACTTTTTCACCAATAGTTTATCATTATTCAATATTTATGTGAATTAATTCTTTCATTTTTTCCCAGTGAAATTTTACGAGGTGCATTCAAGTTCTAAGGCCTCCGATTTTTTTTCTCCGGATTGGAAAGAGATAGAAACATGCGCATTGTTTTAAAATGAGGCCGCGTTCATTGTCAATACATCCCAGAGATGGCAGCACCGTATGGCAGATGGAATTTTACCGCCAGCGGCGAGAATGAGAACTGTTTTAGATACTTAAAATGGCGACGTTTTCCTTACTTGAACAGCGTGCAATCATTCGTTTTCTGAATTTGCGTGGTGTGAAACCAATTGAAATTCATCGACAGTTGAAGGAGACATGTGGTGATGGAGTTATGGATGTGTCGAAAGTGTGTTCTTGGGTGCGACAGTTTAATGAAGGCAGAACATCGTGTGACAACAAACCGAAACAACCTCGGGCTCGCACAAGCCGGTCTGACGACATGATCGAGAAAGTGGAGAGAATTGTTTTGGGGGATCGCCGAATGACTGTTGAACAGATCGCCTCCAGAGTTGGCATTTGTGCGGGTTCTGTGCACACAATCCTGCATGACGACCTGAAAATGCGAAAAGTGTCATCCAGGTGGGTGCCACGAATGCTAACGGACGACCACAAGGCTGCCCGTGTGGCATGTTGCCAAGCAATGTTGATGAGCAACGACAGCATGAATGGGACTTTCTTTTCGTCGGTTGTGACAATGGATGAGACGTGGATACCATTTTTCAATCCAGAAACAAAGCGCCAGTCAGCTCAATGGAAGCATACAGATTCACCGCCACCAAAAAAATTTCGGGTAACTGCCAGTGCTGAAAAAATGATGGTGTCCATGTTCTGGGACAGCGAGGGCGTAATCCTTACCCATTGCGTTCCAAAGGGCACCACGGTAACAGGTGCATCCTACAAAAATGTTTTGAAGAACAAATTCCTTCCTGCACTGCAACAAAAACATCCGGGAAGGGCTGCGCGTGTGCTGTTTCACCAAGACAACGCACCCGCACATCGAGCTAATGTTACGCAACAGTTTCTTCGTGATAACAACTTTCAAGTGATTCCTCATGCTCCCTACTCACCTGATCTGGCTCCTAGTGACTTTTGGCTTTTTCCAACAATGAAAGACACTCTCCGTGGCCGCACATTCACCAGCCGTGCTGCTATTGCCTCAGCGATTTTCCAGTAGTCAAAACAGACTCCTAAAGAAGCCTTCGCCGCTGCCATGGAATCATGGCGTCAGCGTTGTGAAAAATGTGTACGTCTGCAGGGCGATTACGTCGAGAAGTAACGCCAGTTTCATCGATTTCGGGTGAGTAGTTAATTAGAAAAAAAATCGGAGGCCTTAGAACTTGAATGCACCTCGTAGTTTAATATGCAAATTTCTTATATAGTCAGCTCACTATAATAAAGTTTTTGATAAAATGTACTGAGCAGTTGGTATCATGCAGAATGGCCATACCTCTAATGTATTAGCTGTCAGTATAATGAACCTGTCCCATCACTATCAAAAAATGTTAAATGATTCTTTGTAAAGCAAAAAGCAGTTCTGGTTATACCAACTACTACCATGATGTAACTATATTTTTTACCTTGACATTTACTTTTGGTTCAAACTCTGTCCAACATATAAGAAAGAAATGCTAGGTCCTTCAAAGATGGAGAATATAACTGCTTTGGACAGTTATAGTCATAAAACATTTTCGTTCTTTGCACCACTTGACATTGACTGAATTTTTTCAATGATCGTATAGCTTGAAAATGGCGTTACATGTACTGTACCATGTG
Source organism: Rhysida immarginata (assembly GCA_023313115.1). Taxonomy (NCBI): domain Eukaryota; kingdom Metazoa; phylum Arthropoda; class Chilopoda; order Scolopendromorpha; family Scolopendridae; genus Rhysida; species Rhysida immarginata. Next base: position 968,728 of record JAHWFO010038666.1, on the reverse strand, counting down.
TTTAAATGATATGTATTAAAATGTATGACCGTGTATTAATTTACATTGACTCGCCTTTTTGTAATGTTCTATTGCATTAATAAAAGTAATAAAATTAAGAGAGGAAGGGTGTGAAAAGTGCCATCTCCTTATAAAAAACTCTTGCTATAACGAACAAATTTTCCAACAATTTTCCATTCATTATAGTTAGAGCCGACTGCATGTAATTATTGCATAATTGTCACAATTTTTATTTCTCTCCTTTTCTCCCCAAAGATGATCCAAATGAAAGAACTGATATTGCAACAAAACACCCAGAAATAGTGGATGAGCTACTGAGAAAACTTACAAACTATCAAAAATTAATGGTTCCTTCAATTCATCTACCAAATGATCAAAAAGGAAATCCAGACAACTGGGGGGGATTCTTTTGCCCAGGATGGTGTGATCCAATTTATTGACAAAAAGAATTCACTTTAATTGCCAAATTATACGAAGAGCCAGTTAACTAACAAACATCATGGAAGTAATAAAAGAGGTATCTGCATGACATATCAATAGTTTTTTTAAGACTCATTCTCTGGAGAGAGTTCAAATTTATACTCAGGTCCATGAAGGAAAAAGCTAAAATTTTCCTTAACTGACGAAACGATTCAGTTTAAGTCTATACATATTTTTATCTTGTTTATCAATTAAAAATCTTTATTTTAGATGTAATATATTACTTGGTTTGTTTATTGTTGTAGATGTCATTCCATTTTCATTAAACGGGAATAAAGAATGTAAATAAGAATGTCTTATTTTTTTCTCCTACTTTTAATGAAAACTAAACTTTTAAAATTTATGCTTCACTGCATATACTAGGACTATAATTTTTTTTTTCATCCTCTGATGGGGCATAAAATAAAGACAAGTGTGAATAACAAAATAATTTTATTAACAGAGGTCAAGTACAAAATTACTTTTCGATATAATCACCGTAAAGAATGAGACATTTGTCATACAAGTGGACAATACCCTTTTCATAGCCAGCATATTGAGATTAAGAGCATTTCCATTCTGCAGAGAGCCATTCAGAACAAAAGAAGAGAAATGCTGTCTTCTGGAATTGTTTTGATTTATGACAATGCACAACCGCATATTGCTGTGGTAACCCAGAGCTTCTTAAGCAACTTCAATGGGAAAGTGTTCAAATGCCCAGTTTTGGTGCCGAGTGACTTTCATCTTTTTCGAGAGCTGAAGAGAGGTCTGGGAGGACAGCGCTTTCGCACCAACGAAGAGCTTCAAGATGCCATGGAGACAGAGATTCCATTCAAGCGGGCAGACTAGGCCTTGAAGTCACTCCAACGTTACTACCATATGATTTGTTGACGGACTTTGCACGTAGCAGGTGCTATACAGTTTCTTTTGAGCACGTGCGAGAGAGATGAGAACAAAAGGCACACACAGAGAGAGAGAGAGAGAGAGAGAGAGAGAGAAGGAAGGATAAGAAAAGTTCGTTCGTGAGAAACTTTCGTTTCTTTCTTTTGCACACGCTACAAATGACGCTCCGAAACTTGGCGGGTCGGAACAACGAGAGATAGGCTTAATTATATTTTAAGACTAAATGCATAAAAATGTAAACAAGAGAAAAGAACGCATAATAAAATTGAATATAAGATAATTACAAAAGAAGTGAAATTGACAGGAACTGATCATAAAGTCAAGTTCAAAACGAATTCAAATGAATATATTTGCATTTGTATTCGTGTGACATATCAGATATGTCATAACATCATCGAGAACCTATGGGCAGAGCTAATTCGCTTGGTGTATGACGGTGGGAGAGAATTTGATACAGTGGAAGCGCTTACTGAAACAATCCATGAGTGCTGGGGCAACATCCAACAAATATACGTGCAGAACTTGTACCACTCAATTCGAAACCAGCTCATTGCAGTGCAGAGTGCACATGGAGGGCCAAGTGGTTATTAGTGTACAGAAAAATGTATCTTTTCGCTGGTATGTTACCTGTTATTCGAATAAAAGCGGCACCGAGCTATATTTTTGTCACTGGTGTTTAGAGGGGTATCTGATGAAATCATTACTATCCAGTTTGCATAAATTCACTGCCCACCTTAGCTTTACACATTGTTATACTGAAGGGTTAGTGTGCACTGTTCATTATGGTTCTTGATTTTTCCTCTTCTTATAGGTCTCTATCGCCCACTGTTCTCTGCTAGCACCTCAACGAGCCGTATTTTTGTCGTTGATTGTATCTTGTGCTAAAAATGTCTTTGTAAGCATTTGGTAAATAAAATGTGTTTCATTTGTTTATATTTAAAATATAGTTTTATTTATGACACAAAATATGAACATTAACTGCCCGATTAAAAATGAAAAAAAAACTACTGCTAATTTATATCAAAATGATGCATTTTTAAACAAGAATGATTTTACCACCAAAGCGGATAAAGGGAGCACATTTTCTTGTTATTGCATCGTACATGGATATATAGAATTAACCAACATTTTAAAACACTTGAGAGTAAATAAATAAATATGAAAACTAAATTGTAAATTACTATTTAAATAGGCTAACGTATAGAGAGAATTTAAAAGAATAAACTTGAAGAATGAAAGGTAAATGGAGAGTGAAGTTATTCCTCATACACTTAAAAAAATAAAAGTTCTTTAATTTGTAAGAATTCTCACATAATGTTAAACGAAGTGAGCCTCAATTGCTGAAGCGTTATGTGTAAGCATCTATTAGATTTTCATATTAAATTACTAAAGTCTTATTGAAGCAAGCGATTAACTACTATTAAATTAATTAGTAATGAGTTTTAGATACCATTAAGCCTAAGAGTACTATACTCTTGATTCAAATAAGCTATGGATAACAAAAGATCTAATAACGCGTAAGGAGTTGGTTGGAGATCTAATAACACGCCAAAACTTAGCATTAAAAGTTCTATAAATTCTGTATTGTACCATTAGGGCACGTGCTACAAAACCAATTGCCACTATCATTATTTACTCGTTATATTCACTCATTGCACGTTGTTACGAGTCGTTTGATATATTACATGCCATATCTTAGCATTGA
>JAHWFO010038666.1:922317-965373 GCA_023313115.1 Rhysida immarginata | reverse complement strand
ATGGTATCATAGGGCACCATTAGGGCACGTGCTACTAAACCAATAACTATGATCATTATTTACACGTGATATTCACTCATGGCACGTTATTACGAGTCGTTTGATATATTACATGCCATATCTTAGCATTGAAAGTTCCAATGGTACCATTTGGTACCATTAAAACACGTACTACTAAACAATTCAGACATCACTATATACCGTTATATTCATTCATGAGACATCCTTGCACGTACATCCGTGCCATTAGACCGATACTTGCTATCACTAGTTACTCTTTTATATTCGTTCATGATATGTTGTGACAATTTGTTTGATATATTACATTCCATATCTTGTTATAGGAAATGTTTAAGAGGATATCATAATGGTACCATTAAAGCACGTGCTATTAGAGCACGTACTTATTCCTGCTATCTCACGTTCGTACTTCTGCGTACTCTGTCCCATTTTAATGGATTGGTGAAAACAGACTGTGAAAAAGTTAATTCGTTTTCAAGTTATCGTAATAAATGCTAAGCTCCCTAGGAATAAAAAAATTCTCTTGATTTAGGGACCGAACTGCCCTTTTAATAATCGTCAAACACGTGCATCCTGCACGCACACCATCTCATTAACTTTTAGAGCACGCGCAGAACCGAACCCATGTTCTCAACACGCGTTTTATCAAATGCGAGGATAATTCGTTTCTTCCAGCAATTCAAGACATGATTGAATGAATAGTGAGATTGCAATACATGCAATTCAATACATGCAACGCAATGAATTGTGGGATTGTCTACAGACGGACGGACGGACGGACAGCTGGACAAACTGATCACATAAGCACATTTCTATATATAGAAAATGTGCTAAAAACTGGCCTGTACTTTTTCATATATATGAATTTTATTGTTTTATATAAATTCAACGTGAAGACATTAATATATTCCTTAATTTATTTTTTAATTGGTTTCTCTGTTGGGTTCCAAATAATATCCAACCAACGTTTTTTTTTTCACAATGATGATAAATTGAACGTTTTGAGAAATTCAACAAAATCTAAAGTTTAGAAACACAGGGGTGGGTGGGGGGAGAGCGAAGATGGCAGGAGTAATGCCCCGTTCACATTGGACCGGCAAGGCGGCAAAGCGTCTTTTTCTGCCTCCTCTTCCGCCCGCGCGAGTTGCTCCCACCGGACCGGCAAGAGAGAAGCGGCAAGGGAAGAGAAATTATATAATGGCGGCCTCGCGACCATCTTAAGTTATTGCATAGTATACCAACTCCGTAATTCGGCCGTTCCTCCGCTAGATGGCAAAAATATCGCTAGTAAGGGAACATTTGTTGTTCTTCAGTAGAAATTGTTATGAAAATGTTTGTTTTTCTGTTATTTTTAAACAAAAAAGTAGTGAAAATAGGTCCAGACATAATTTGGAAGCTGTATTTTTATTTTAGCATTAACATATATTTTTAATGTCAGCAATTTTATTAATTTTTTACATCTAACCCTCCCCCCTCCCAAACTATTTACAACTCTACATCTCCATACTAAATATTACTAAAATATCTAAATTACTCTAGAAATTTAGACAAAAATCCTTTAAAAACTTAAATGTCGATTTTTAATACAGTATTTTTTACAAAAATTATTGAAATGTAATTGTAATTGAATTATCTATGAATATTAATACTGTAGTATGTTTTCATGATTCAGAGGTTCACGCATGTAAAATCTGAACAGAAATCATCCACTGATTTATGGTTGTAGTGTTCACTACAGATATAGTGACTTTCAGCACGACAATGCCACAGAATTTGATGTCCAAGTTATTCTAGGAACATGGTCAGGAGTTTTTGATCATAAGTGCTTCAGTTTTTAAGATGATAATCTAGCGCTTTTTCTAAAATTCTTTATTACATTTTTCATCTTTTTTCTTTGTTTTGAGTTCAAAAAATTCTTAATAATAAAATACTCTAACTTGCAAATAATTAAATATAATTTGTGGCAGAAGCTTGTCTGCATGAACCTGGCAAATAGTGATCTGTAAATTGGGCAAGTTATTCAATTACTTGTTCATTTCTCGATAATAAATGGAAAACGCTACCGTTTGGATAAAAGTTTCCTTTATCCTTTAACTGTGTTAAAATAGAATTTCCATTAACAACATAATCCGTGATAACTTTAATTTTATTCAGAACAAATCCGTTGATATCGTACGTCAGGCAATCATTTACTCCTGAAGACAGGTAAGGGACATGTTTAGTTTGAGCAATAATTTTGATGTATATCACTTGAGCCATTATTCTTAGAGCTAGATCTGAAACTTTTTCAATACAATGTGCTTGTGTTTCTAGTGGGATAGGGTTAGACCAGCGGTGCCCAACCTACGGCCCGCGGGCCAAATCCGGCCCGTGAAGCTCACTCATGTGGCCCGCCTTTATATTCTGAAAAACAGATACAGACTTTTCATTAATAAAATGCAAAAATTCGTTAACTATATAAATTTTAAATATTTGTTTTGCTTGTGTTATGGCCCGCGAAAGTTATTTCAGTATGAGTGCGGCCCTCGGTTAAAAAAAGGTTGGGCACCTCTGGGTTAGACGATCCGCCTAGAATGCTGTGGAATTACGGGCGTAGAAAGATATGATGGGCATCTTGCAAATAAATGAGGAACTGCATTTACAGCTAATTTCCAACGATATCTTGGAATACAAATTTGTCTTCCTTATAATTATAATTAGCAGTGCCATCAAAATGTTTGTGACATACTTTTGAAAGAGTCCTATCTTTCCGTGGAATTGCTCTTTTCCGCAGGTAATTATTTATTGGACAAAGAGGCATTATTTGTATATTATTGCTACAAGCTTTGTTGGACAATTATAAACCATGATGGAAAATTTAAAAAAAAATGCATGAATTAATTTCTTAGATGATCCAAAAATTAACTATATAGAATTATGCATATAACACCAAATATCTTTAAATATTTTGCAATCTTGGAAAAGACAAGTAGCTAAAATTCTGTCGCTTGAAAATTTATAGACAAAAGAATAAATCACCAAAAAAAAAAACCACTCCCGCTTTAGGGATCGAACCTCAATCATAGGCATTGTATAGGGGAGGGTGGGGTTAAACCACTCGCCGACAACATCTCACATTCAAAATTATATTCTATATAGTTGCTTGTGATCTGGCACATTAAATTACTAAATACTGATATACACTTGTATATCTGATATAAAGTTCTGAGAATTGCTCGTTCAAATATAATCATTATGTCTTTACAATTTCCGTTTCAAAAGCTCGGGAAAATCTTACGAAGTATCATCGTGCATAAAAATTTTCTACATACATGTACATCTAGATTTTAGTTCATACAAAATTGTTTAAAAATTCTAAGATACCGTTAAATTTAAGAAATGTACTTATTTCACGCATAATAAGCAGAAGTTTTTATGAAGCCTCTAACCTCATACAATAACCTAGCATTAACACTCCTTGGCCTCAAACTGGCGATCGCAGCGACCCTGGTGAGTTGTTACGCATTTAAGGAATTCGATCGTTTCATTTCATATATGATTATTATAAATAAAATGTTATTACATCATTGAAAACACATTTTTATTTATTGGCTAAACTATTGAAAATTAATATGCAATGTTTGGTAGGTGACATAGATCGTTGTTTTACCAGCAAAAAATTCGTGAAGTCGACATTACCTCGAACTCGGCTTTCGGAGTTGGCATACTTCCCCTCTAAGACTATGGTTATTGCAGTAAAACTTTGGACGAAGTTCACAGTTCATAGAAATTTGTAGTATTCGAAATTTGCTATATCTGAGACAATTCGGAATTTGTTATACCACTGTTGAAAGACCAATTGGCACAGTTGAGAATTCCAAATTGTTTCGTTTATATTTTTTATATCGGAGTTCGTTATAAAGAAGTTCAATTGTGTTATATGTCGCTGAGAAAGCATAATTAAAACATAACAAAACAGAATATACAAATAAACTGTAGTTTTATTTATATTTGTTCACAGTGCATATTTTCTCGTATTTATAAAAAGTCTTCAAGATTATTTTTAAATTTGATTGTTGCCAACATCGATCGCCAATATTTTCAATAGAAGCGATCAAAAACCAAGTTCGTGATCTCGTTTCTGTTCTAAAACTTGCTAATTTCCATTTGAATTATCTAATTAAAATTTAACCAAACGTATTTATTTAACAATGTAAAAAGCTGAAGGACAATAGCAATTTATAATTTCACATTTACAAAATAAAGTGCATTCTCTTTATTCTATTTCACTATAAAAGTGTTATCTGCCATCATTCTTTTGATTACGTGCTCCAGTAGTCGAACGTGATTGGATGAACCTGCAACCGGCAAAAGTACTAGTGCAAAAGTTCAAATTTCAACTTTGCCGCCTGGCTTATTTGCCGCAGGCTGCGGCACTTGACTTGATCTGTTTCTAGTTGGCCTTGGACGTAGTGCGCATGCGTCAACGGTTGCCACTTTGCCGGCTCAATGTGAACCGAGCATAAAGGAAGGTCGAGGGGGAGGAACGGGGGCAATTAGCGCCCATACGCAGGAGAGGGAGATCTCTTGCATGCGCAGAAGAGATACGCACTGAATGATGATACTAGTGGGGAACGATTCCTTATTTTTCGGGCTCCATACTAAGACTACAGCGTACAGCGCCACCAGTCGGCAACATTTGTAACTAATCCAGTGTTGCCAAGTCTTCCACCAGATGTCCTACAACATCCGGGTCCTTTTCCTACCACAATCTACTACTACTTTTATTTTCTACCACGTTTTCCTACTACACACAGTACGTGCATTTAAAATCATATTTTTATTCAAAATAATATTCAGTTCTTTTATTGAAACAACTTTATTCAATAATTAAGTTTATTCAAGTATGCCATGCTTCATCCAATCGACAATCGAACAGTGAAGTGAAAAGAACATGAGCGGTCCGGTAGCTGGGCTTCCATAACACACTCGCCCAAAGAGTAACCAGGGGAATTACACTGAGTTAGAGGAGAAGCCTGATCACCCTCTTGAGTCATCCTGAGGATAGCGTCCTTACCTTGCAGGACGAGGACTAGGATTGTGGATTGACGTAGTGATAACCTCGGACAAGTGCGGGTTAGGAGATCCAGTAGTCAGGGAAGACGCCCTTGTTGAGATCATCAAAGTTGACTTCTAGGACATGTCGGGGCCTACGAAACCTTAAAGGACCCCTAAAAGCTAAGGAATGATCCAATATATTGGCTACCAAGGAATTATCATGATTCTCAATTTTCGTGAGCAGCTTCTTGAGGAGCATCTGGACAAAGCTACCAATGTGGCCCATACCGAAGTCATCATGTATGGAGTAGTTGTTTGCAACTCTTCTGTCGAGTTGAGCAATGGTCCTGAGGGTTATATTTTGGAAGGTCTGGAGTTCCTTCCATCTCGACTTGCATATAGTAGCCCAGGCAGGCATTCCGTGAAGCAATATAGAGCGGATCACAACCTTGTACAGCAAGAGCTTATTATCTAGTCCAAGCGCACTGTTTCTCCCCAAAAGCGCAATCAGGCTGAACTTCGCCCTTTTTGCCTTATTGAGAGCATATTGAACGTGCTCATTCCAGTCCAATCTAGAATCAATCTTAACGCCAAGGTACTTGTAGCTCTTAACCCAGTCAAGGTTTCTTCCATATAGTATGAGGGGCCTTGGGGGATACCTGCGTTTCCGAGTGATGAACATGGCTTTGCATTTATCAACGCTAAGCTTCAGCCGCCATTTGTCAAACCATTCTTCGCACTGGTGCAAGGCCTTTTGTAAGCGACTGATGACGTGGGCTGGGTTCCTTGCGCATGTCGTGATGGCCGCATCGTCAGCGAACAAGTACAGATTACACTTAAAGAACTCTGGAAGGTCATGAATGTAGAAGTTGAACAAGGCCGGTCCCAGGACGGAACCCTGGGGAACACCAGTGTTAACATCACAGGGGTCCGACAAGGAGTTACCAACCTTGACACGATATGATCTGTTGGCCAGGAAGGAGCGAACTAGAGCAATCAGCTCGTCAGGGAAACCGGAGTTGATCATTTTAGAGATGAGGCCGTCATGCCAGACTTGGTCAAAAGCCTTATGCACATCGAGAAAGACAATTCCGCCGTACATCGAATAGTTGAGAGGACTGTTCAGATCTGCAACGAGCCTCCATATCTGGAGTTGGCAGGAGTGATTCGGGCGAAAGCCAAATTGCTCCTTGCGAATTAGATTATGAGACTCGCAAAAGTCGTTGAACTTCTTCAGGATAATGCGTTCGAAGACCTTAGATAGCGTGGGCAATAGGCTAATGGGCCTGTAGCTGACGGGGAGAGCAGGATTAAGACCCGGCTTAATTATAGTAAGGACGACTGAGTCCTTCCAGGCTTTGGGGAAGTAGCCGTGGTTCCAGCAATCATTTAGAATCCTGGTAATAAGGCAGATAACCCTTGGTGGTAAATTTTTCAGTGTACCATTGGTGATGGAGTCAATACCAGGAGCCTTGTTGCTCTTTAGACTTTTAATTATGATTGAGACCTCGGTGACGTCTATGGCTTGGAGAGGGTTGAGTACACAAGGAGAGCGATCATAATTTATGCAGCCTTCTTGGACTTGGTGGGTATTCTCGATGCTTACCGGTCTATCTGCAGTGGGGGTGGTGAATTGGCTCTTCAATGCATTGGCAATAAGTTGGGCTTTTTCCTGGGAGCTGCTGACAAAGTTACCATTATCTGTAAGCAGGGGGGGGGGGTATATCGGCGGCCTTCTTGTTTTTGAGGGCCCTGACCGTACACCAGAGGGAGTTGTCCTGGACCGACAGGCTCTTGATCTTGTTGTTCCACCTTTGGATTCGCAGCTCCTTGACCAATTCACTAACCTTGCGATTTAGCCTGTTGTACTTAGTCTTGAAATGGAGGCACCTACTACGTTGCCACAATCTTCTGTAGGAGTTCTTTTCACATATAAGGGTCCTGATAGATGGAGGAAGATTGAGATGATCGGGTCTCTTTCAGTCGACAGCAGTGGCGCTGGCATCAGTGGCTGAGTTGATCAAGCAAGTGATGTCACAAATATTACCATCTATGTCATTGCTGTTGGCAGGGGCTTTGTATAGAATGTCGCTTTCCTTCAGCAAATCTCTACATAACTTCCAGTCTTGCTTACGCCGTAGGCTGACCCTTAGGTCAAGGTTTAAGCATTCGAAGTTGAGTGCGACTGGACAATGGTCGGAGGATAAGGCATTCACAGTAAATATATTAAATGGCTTGAAGAAACCCTTGAGGACAGCGATGTCAAGTACGTCGCTGACAGGCGAATGGTCGCAATAGTAAGTGTCGTCAAGAGGTCCGATAACTAAAGTATCAATCTGATTCATCATGTAGCCACGAAGAATGGAGCCACTTTGATTCGTACATTTGGAATTCCAGTGTGGGTGCTTGGCATTCAGGTCCCCAGCCATGATAACTGGAATTCAGGCCCACTTAGCAGATCATCAAGCTCACAGGGGTCAAGCTTATGCCTGGGCGAATTATACAAGGAGATGAATTTTACTTCCCCTACGTCCACGTCGTTAATAATTACAGACACAGCTTCCATTCCAGAGAAATTGGTGGTGGTGGTCTCACGATGATCAATGCCATTTTCGACGAGGATTGCTGCCCCTCCAGACGCAGGGCCAGCAGGATTTTTAAGGGGTCTATCCCTGCGGTAGATGGAATAACCAGGCAATTTGAAGGCCTGATTCGATCGGAGATGAGTCTCACACACAAAGGCTATATCGATATTCAAACTAGTAAGGAAGTTGAAAAACTCTAAGCGGTTGCGAGAGAGCCCCCTCGCGTTCCAAATAGTGCATCGAAGCTTACCTTGCTTGATTACTCTATAGGGGTGTCTGTCCATGGTTAGATTCGGTTACGACTGGAGAAGGCTGAGGGAAATGTTTGCTCTTTTCCTTAAGCAGATTCGTTAGGTTGCCCACATATCTATATACTCTAACAAATTCGTTGTGGTCTATGAATCCAGTACTAGTGGCAGCAGAAGCAAAGGTTCTACCTTCCACTACTTTGGTGCTTTTGAATTTCCTGGGCTGCGGGTATTTTGGGCATTTCGTATAGCTAGAGGTGTGTTGACCTGCACATCTGATGCATTTGGGGGGGGGTCTTTGCCCTTGATATTTAGGCAATCTCTAGACTGATGGTCTCCAGCGCACTTGTTGCAGCGTGGCAATTCGGAGCACCCCTGGGAGACGTGCCCAAAGCGTAAACAATTAAAACATTGCAGAGGCTTTTTACTTCCTCGAAATATTTCGACAGAAACAGCTAGGGTTCCAATACGGTTTAAACTTAGGAACGTCTTGTTATGTTCAGTGTTTTGTAAGAGTACCAAAACCATTGGCATTTCTACTGAGCAATTTGCCTTTTTCAGCCTGATGGCTTTTTCTGGAAAGTAATTAGCCTTTTTTAGGTCATCACAGAAGTCTTCCATAACATAAGTGATATCGACATTCCTAACAACGTACTTGAGCATTTTTTCCGATTTCAGCTGATGGTGCTGAATTTTAAGCACGTCACGACTTTTGATGCCAGACACCAGAATTTTGTGTGTCTCTTCGTCATGGCACTTGACCTTGATTGTATCTGTTCTGCCTGTGTGAGCAGTGATTTTGTCAAGCTCCACATGAGTCTTAATCTCTTCCAGGACCTCCTTGATGGTTTTCCCGTGGCTGCGGATAATAATTGGCGGGATATAAATAGCTCCATTGCCACGAGTAGAATTGTCCGGTGTAGGGCTGTTCCAGGGCTTAAGTTTTTTCTCCCGTATAACAGCTGATGCACTCTTGTTAATGTCGATAGTAGAATGGAAGTTGTCTATCCTCAGACCTTTCTTAGATTTTTTACTTTGATGCGCCTGCCAACCAACCTCATTATTGCCATTAATATCGTCAGAAAGGCTTCTCTTACACCCAGCATTTTTGGATGAATCTTGTTTCGCGGGTTTTTCATAGGTTGCTTCTATTATGCTTTTACCAGCATTCTCTGAGATTTGCCCCATGCAGGGTTCATTGTAAGGAAAAAATTGTGAGTTTTTACCAGCAATTTGGTCTAGTCCTTGTTTAAGGGTAGCCTCGAGGTGAACAAATCTATTTGCGACATCAGTGCGAGAGCTCAGTATTTCAGTATTGGTTTTCTCGATGTTCAACTGGATATCGGTAAGCTTATTTCTAACCTTACTTACCTCCTTACTAAGGGATTCAAACTTAGATTCTAGGGAGCTGTATTTGTTCATGAGATCACTACGAAGAGACTCAATCATTTCATTCATAACAAGGTCAAAAGCGGCAAACCTCGGATCCAAACATGCATCGCGATAGGCTTTTTCGCAGGTGACAGTTTTACCATCCCCTGCTTGCAGAACACGGTTTGCTGTGTTTAATCCAAGAATTTTGGAAGACGCCATTTAAAGCAATATAATAATGAAATGGAACTGACCTGAGAACGTTTGTGTTGTGATGGAACCTGTGTGTAGCACTGTCACGGTGTGGTGCCGAATTTGCCGTCCTGAGAAGGACGCACTGAGGCGTATACTGGCCGGCCTTTGGGAGATGAATGCGGGGAGCTGCGATGGCAAGGGACTCCTGGTTCTTTAGTCCATGATTACTGCCATGCTTCATCCAATCGACAATCGAACAGCGCAGGGAAAACGAAACGAGCGGTCCGAAAGCAACGCTTTCACTGCCATACTCATCCAGGAAGTAACCAAGGGAAGTACACTGAACTAGGCAAGAAGCCAGATGAAACCTAGTTAAGTCATCCAGGGGATAAGATGGAGTCCTTTCCTATAAGGACGATGAAGTTGATTGTTGATTGACGAGGGACATGGAGCTACGAGATCCAGTAATCGGGAAAGATGGCCTTTTGAATGTCGTCGAAATCGATGTCCAGGACGTGACGAGGCCTGCGATGCCTGAGGAAACTTCTAAATGTGAGTGGATGCTCCAGAATATCTGCAACCAGAGGATTAGGATGGTCCTTAGGATGCTTCATCCAACGACAATCGACAATCGAACAGTGTAGTGTATCGGTATTCAAGTGGAACTTGAAGCATAGCTTCCATAATCTCACCCTTCATAATCATATTCCAAGGGAAATACACTGAGCTAGAAAAGAAGCCTGATGTACCCACAAGGGTCATCCAAAGTATGAAAGAAAATTGCCTCCTCTTGGTGGAGGAAAATTTGATTGACGACTGTCTAGACTAGAAGCAGACCACTAGTATTAGATAAAACACGACCTATGAAGTCCAGTAATCTGGAAATAAGACATTATCAATGTCTTCAAAATTAATATCAAGTATATGCCTTGGATCACGATATCTCTTTCTATGCATAGGATGCTTTAAAATGCCCGAGACTAGCTCGTTGCTATGATTTTCTATATTGGGCAGCATGGATTCCATGAGCCCTTGAACGTATTTGCCAATATGAGTCATGTTGAAGTCATTATAAATGGAGGAATTGCGAACAATTCTCCGATCTTTTTGCGCAATAGTCCTAAGGGTAATGTTTTGGAACGTTTGCAGTTCTTTCCATCTAGTCTTACATATTGTGGCCCAGACGGGCATACCATAGGTCAAGATAGTCCGAACAATGACCTTATAGAGTAGGAGTTTATTATCAATGTTTAGAGCACTATTCCGGCCCAGCAGAGCAATCAAGCTAAACTTGGCTCTCCTGGCCTTATTCAACGCATAAGTTGCGTGGGGAGTCCAGGTAAGTTTAGAGTCAATAACAACACCAAGATATTTATAAGTTTCAACCCAGTCCAGTTTTTTGCCATACAGTGTTAGAGAGTCTAATGATCTCTTTCTCTTCTTGGAGACAAACATCGCCTTGCATTTGTCTACATTCAATTTTAGCCTCCACTTGCTAAACCAGCTTTCACACTCCTTTAGAGCCTTCTGCAGCCGCGAGACTACTACGGCTGGTTGACGAGCACAGGTCAGTATAGCAGCGTCATCTGCGTAAAAAAAGAGCTTACATTTAGAAGGACTTGGGAAGTCTCGCATAAAATAATTGAATAATACTGGCCCCAGGACTGAACCCTGTGGGACACCAGCTTTTACTTCATACATAGGAGATAGACTATCTCCAACTCTGGCCTGAAAGAACCGGTTGGAGAGAAACGAGTGTATCAGAGTAATTATGTCTTGAGGAAATCCATCCATAATCATTTTAAAAATAAGACCATCGTGCCAGACTTGGTCGAAGGCTTTGTGTACATCGAGAAAAACGACCCCACAGTACATAGAGAGATTAAGGGGCTCATTGATATCCGCTGCGAGCCTCCATGTTTGGAGTTGGCAGGAATGGTTTGAGCGAAAGCCAAATTGTTCATCGCGGATGAGATCGTTGGCATCACAGTGCTCAATGAATCTCTTGAGAATTGTTTTTTCCAGGATTTTGGAAATTGATGGTAACAAGCTGATGGGCCTGTAGCTAACAGGATTTGCAGGATTTTGTCCTGGCTTAGGAATGCTTAAGACAACCGATTGCTTCCAAGCATCCGGGAAGTAAGTGTTCTTCCAGCAGTCGTTAATCACTTTTGCAATATCTTGAATTGTATTTGGAGGTAAATTTTTCAAAGCAGTGTTCTTAATAGAGTCTTTACCTGGAGCTTTTCTCGTTTTTAAATTTTTAATGATGCTTAGGACTTCATTTACATCAATGCTATGTTTTGGGAATTCATTGCCGTGAATACTATAGAAGCCAGTTATGCAGGATTTTACTTTCTCGGACATATCAAGTCCTATTTGCCGACCATCAGTAGGCGTGACAAACTGTTCTGAAAGTGAGCTTGCAATAAGCTGCGCTTTATCATCATCATTCGTGATGAATTTGCCATTTTGGGCTAACAGAGGTGGGATATTTATGGCTTTCTTGTTTTGCAAGGCTCGAACCATGCACCACATAGAGTTATCGTGGGTCGACAGACTCTTAACTTTATCATTCCATCTGGCATTACGAAGTGCTTTTACCTCCTCGTGAACTCTTCTTGTGAGCCTATTATACTTGGTCTTAAGCCATGAATCACGAGTTCGGTACCACTGCCTTCTAACCTTATTCCTTTGCTCAATTAATTGTTTGATTTCTGGGGTGAGATCAAGGTGATCAGCTCGCTTCGACTCTAAGGGCGAAGCACTAGAGTCAATAGCTGCATTTATACGTTCAGTAAGCCTTTTCACATTGGTATCTATGTCGCTCGTACTATGTACGTTATTTAGTGGGTCGTCATCATTTTTGAGAATTTCTCTAAAAAATTTCCAGTCTTGTTTGAGCCTCAGTTCTTCTTTGAGGTCAATGTTTACGTTATCAAAATTTAGTGCAACTGGTTTATGGTCTGAGGATAGATCATTGACAGTATAGATACTGAATGATTTGTAGAAGCCCTTCAACAACACAATATCTAGTACATCACTTGAGGGGGAATGATCACAATAATATGTATCATCCACAGGGCCTACTGCAATAATATCAGATTGCTTTTGCACGTAGCCATACAAAAGGACACCGTTTTGGTTATGGCATCTTGAATTCCAGTGCGAGTGCTTAGCGTTCAGGTCTCCCGCCATAATAACGGGAATATTCCCGGAAAACAGCTCGTCAAGCTCATTGGCATCGAATTTATGCTTGGGCGCATTATATAGAGCCACTAGTTTCACTTCTCCCAGTGTGGCATCAGTAATGATAGCAGAGGCAGCTTCCATTCCCATAAAGTCTCGGGTTGGTTCCTCCCGATGATGAATGCCTTTCTTAATAATAATTGCTGACCCACCTGACGGGGACTTTACTGTAGTGGGAAGAATTCTGTCTTTACGATAGACACAGTAACCAGGTAGCCTGAAGTCGCGGTCTGGCCTTAAGTGTGTCTCACATAGAAATGCTATGTCTATATCCCATTGGGTTAGGAAGTTGTAAAACTCAATACGCCTCCGGGGGATCCCCCTGGCGTTCCATATTACGCAACGAAGTTTACCTCGATTTGTAATAGAATAACATCGATCAGCCATACTGTCAGTGTTTATTCGTAAGTATTCCACTCATCAGTGGCATTTTCTTGCCCAGTTCGTTTAACAAATTGCATACACTGCCAATTTGTTTATACATTTCTTGAAAATCATTCACGTTAATGCTCTTATCTTGTTTGGAGACCATTGAGGCATAGGAAATCTCCGGGGACACTTTAGCACTTTGCACTCTCCTGACTTGCGGATATTTAGGACATTTTGTGTAACTGGAGGTGTGTTGTCCATTACATCGAATACATTTTGGGGGATCTTGTCCTTTTACATTTGGGCAGTCTTTTGACTGATGATCTTTAGCGCATTTGTTACAACGGGGGGATTCCGTGCAACCCATAGATACATGGCCAAATCGCAAACAATTATAGCATTGTAAAGGTTTCTTATTACCTCGAAACATTTCAACACTGACAGCTAAAGGCCCTATGCGGGTCACATTTTTAAGTGTCTTATTGTGTTCAGTGTTTGATAACAGAACCAGAATCATGGGCATATCAATTGATCCTTTGGCTTTTTTAAGCCTAATCACTTTCTCAGGGAAGTAGATGCTTCATCCAAGAAATCTCCTGTTTATATACCCCAAGAAATCTCCCATCGGCCTGTGCACTAACACACGTTTCTGATTGGCCGTTGCCTGTCTTGACCGTAGTGCCACCTGTCGCTTATGGTGGGAAACACTCATAACGTGGCAATATCCGACGGGGTTTTTGTCCGTAGGCGCAAGGCAAAGCAACATCGATGTATTTCCGATGCATCGATGTTTGAGAACAATCGAAAACACGATACATCATCTTTGAAAATCATCAATGCATCGCAGGGCCCTACTTACTCCTTTCAATCGTTCAATCTTATTAATCTACCACGAGTTGTTTTTCTACTACAAATCTACTTTTAATTTATTTTCCTACCACATGTAGTAGAAAATCTACCAACTTGGCAACACTGAACTAATCTACTATTACTAAAATCCAAGCTCTGTCTGTTCCTTTATAGACTCGGCCCCTGCAAGAGACGGGAACAGCCTTTTTTGAACATTACTTCTGTGTAGGGGCCTATAGGGGTTTTTTTTATTCCAATTTCCGTTATTTTTCCTCACAAAAATTTTTTTAAATGAATTCATTTTTCCTGCATCTCTATAAATTTTTTTTTGCTTGGAGCAGCTTGTGACGTCAGATGTTTGTTTTGCCAATAAGATTGTTTCTAAGAGGGGGGAAACAATGAAGATAAGAAATTGTTGCACAAAAAATATCAAAATTTGTTTCAACAATTGGGAGCTTTTAGACAACGAAGAGAGAGAGGGACAAATGCGTGCTCACGAATAATTAAATCAGAAATATTTCACAAAAAAAGCATTCAATAAAGTTTCGTTTATTTTCATTTATAGTCTTTCTTAACAAAAAAATCCTCCTTTTTAAAACTGGATTTAACCTTAGTTTATAACTAATCTTGAAACTTCTGTATCAGATTTTTATGGCTTTCCAAATAACCATATCACTTGTTTCATTCTTCTATCTAAGTTTCAGAGATATTTACACTTAAAATCAGGGAGTCCTTTATTGGACACCCTGTAAGTGTACATATGGAATGGTATATTATTCCAAGTAGTAGTCTGACAGCCCATAGATACAGAGATGCGATTCTCAGAGCAGATTTTGAGATAACGAACAATAACACTAAACTTCAGAGCTTGGCTGCTGATATGCTTCAAAAGGAGGGAATCAGATATATGGAGAGAAGAATGCTTGGGAATTATTTGGCAGTTAGATCAAAACCTATAAGGCGAGTGATTTAAAGATACCCTCAGGACTGTAGCAGCCTTAGCAGCTTGAAAGTCAATTACCATTTTCAAAAGGCTATTTGCTTCTTGTTATTCAATTATGCACATTATTGGTACACTGATTATTGCATAAAGGTTCATTAAATATACTGAATAGTCTACATTATCTTACATAAATATTTTACTTTCAGCAGCATCAGTTCCATATGCTTTTCTTTATAATATTTTCTTGTTCCCCTCATTATTTTGAGTAGTAAAAGAAATCGATGTGAGATATTTTACTGGCAGAAAAAAGCAACGCGACAATTTTCACACAAAAAAAAGCTAGTTTGTTGTGAACTCGAAATCGCGTTATTGCCGTTTTTTCAACTGGAAGCTACTGATGAATCATGTTTTTCCAACTCTGATTACAAATCATTTCTCACTGCATTCCCAATGCTCTTTTTTTATTTCTGAGATATCAATTTTTTTTAATATTGATGATAAAGAAAAGACTACATATTTGTGAAATAACTTTTTTTGTATCATTTCTATTACATGTATTACTGATTCTTATTTATGGTTTACCTAAATTATAATTTAAATTATCATATGATTTGTTAACAAGAGTAATAGATAGGGGAAATGTGCATAAAGTGGGCACATGTGGATATGTAATACCTTTATTTGAAACTTAAAACATAATCACCATGTTTGTTGAGGCCCTGGTCCCATTGTTTACATAGCAAGACAGTTCCCTTGGTGTAGAAAGATTGTGGTTGTTTTTTGAAAAAGTCTTTCACTGCATCTTCACGTTTTCGTCTTTCTTGAGCGGCCCAAAGATGTGGTAATCACATGGTTACTAGTATGGGCTGTTGGGCTGTTAAGGATGATGATCCCAGACTTCCCACCAGAATTTCTGTCACATCTTGGTTGTTTCATGGGAGACAAGGATGTCATGCAGAAGGACCATCTGTTGTGAGAGAAGACCTGGGTGGTTTGTTTTTGATTGACTTCCAAAGTTATATGAGAGTACTGTAATACTATGCAGAATTGATGGTTCATTTCTTTGATAGAAAATCAATCAATGGTGGTCCATGCACTACTTCTCGCTATTCAGTTCTGGAAACGCCCATTTTTACACCTCCTCCTAATATTTTTTGTATGTACGTATGCATATGAATAGGTGAAGTCACAATTTATGCACTCCTGTACACATCTGGAATTTACTAGCACACCCCTTCACTAGAGCGCTGTTGTCGCTCTGTAGTTATGACCTGTCCACTTTTCACTTGGGCAATTCTCATACAATTTCATTACCTTTAACTCCAGAAAAAGGATGTGCCAAGCACCCTTTAAAATATTCTCATTACGTTTGAGAAATGGATAATTTCATTATTTTGGGGATAATGATGAAATATAATTATGAAATGAAAAGGATAAATTGGTATGCATTTAATAAGAAAGGCAGTAATTCATAATTTAATAAAGGAAAAATGATTAAATAAATGAAATTTAATTACCGGTATTTAACAAGAAAAATTTAGCAAAGCAGTAACAAAAAATAAAATAATAATAATAAAATAAATAAAAAATATCGAAGTCGTTTCACTATAGTACAATTTGTTCCCAATGTTATAAATGGTTTTATCGTTTTACTATAACAAATGATAAAAACAATGACATAAAGCATCCAAACATTAAAAAAATTCTAGAAAAGAATGCGGAATAAATTATAGAAGCACATTTTTGTTTCAGAAAATTGACATCTTTTAAATATTTAGAATAAAATGTATGTGAAGGCAATGGATCAATCGTTTTTAATGTTGCTTGATTTTCATATCTACAATTGCAGCTTTTTTGCCACAAACTAATAGTGATGTGAGTATTCATTTGTGGAAAATAACCATAATGTCTTTTATAAAAAGATTTCATTTTGTCCACTTCTTCTTGGGGAATTTCAAAGAAATTGTGTTCTTCCTGCACAAATATAAAAAAAAAAATTATAAATAAATTTTTTTAGGTACAATACTGTACAGTGCACATACATAATTGCTACTAATAGCCTCCATTTATAACATGGCCTGGAAAGATGATGAATTGCACTCTGGTCTAGAGCAAATTCCACTTTGCTTTGGAATGCATTTTTTACTTGTAAGATTAATAAAGATCTTACAATACAACATTATAGAAACCATTATGTGCACAAAAAAATGTGCCATTTCTCTGTATTTTTTATGAAGGTGGGAATAAATGGCGAAACACTTAACTCCATAATGGTTTCTACTATGTTGCACTGTAAGGCCTCTATCAATCTTGTTAAGAAATACCATACTAAAATTAATAAGTTGAAAGATTTTATTTATTTGTTTCATACATTCTCAAATACATACAAGGATCACTTACAAAGTCATGGTAACTATTTTTTTCAGTGAAATCCCAGATCACAGTCCACATTTTGACGCTTGGTACTTATTGATGCCGCTAGATGGTGTAGATATTCAAGGACGGAAGAGGAAGGGATATGCAAAAGTCAGTTGGTTTTCAACTATTGTGAAGTATGGATGAGAGTCAGCTAGAATAAAGTGCATAAGTAAACATAGCAGTGCTTCACAATCAAAATGCGAGAGAACATCACGCACAACTTAATAGAAGCTGTTGGGGATCGTGCCCTCCCATACAGGCACTGTAAGGTGAAAACTTACAACTCCCAGTCAAGCCAAGAACTTTTGCAAGGTGGATCTCAGCTTTCCAACGTGGATGAGTAACAAGTATCGACGTGCCTCATACAGGATGCCCTGTGACTGTTCGTACTGATATTGCTCGTGCCATGATCGCACAATGCTTGGAGAACGATGGATGGTGGTCTCTATAGGAGTTAGCAATAGAAACAGGTATTGACCAGGCAACTGTGCCTGAAATTATATGACACAATCTTCTTATTTTAATTTTTACGCTTCTCCCTTGTAAGCTATGTAACAGACGTATATTACGAAATGTTTGTACAGGGTAACAAATTATGGCAACAGAAATGGATGCGTCCAGGCACGAATATATTAAAGCGCTACCAAATAATTTATAATTCATTGCAATCACTGCATGTTCTTGGGCAAGTTGTCTGTGTTTCAATTCATTATGAGTTAATTGATGTGCGTTTTGAAATGTCAAGCAAACACAGTGCAATTTTGGAGCTGTTTCGTCAAGGAAAGCGTCAATGTGAAACTGTTTGTTTGCTATATGTTGGCAGAGATGCGTCTCCAAAGCGGTCAAACAGTTCAAAGAGCTTGGCCATGAAAGTGACCATCCAGGAAGAGGAAGAATGCATACCACCAACACGCCCAGGAACCGCAAAATCATCAAAAAGCAAGTCCAGCGAAATCCGAGGGTCTCAATGAAACAAATCGCTCGTCAGACCGGAATCAACCGCGAATCGGTGCCGAAAATGGCAACAGAGGAACTCAAGCCCTACAAGCTCCAAAAATTCCAGCTCCTCACAGACAAAAACAAGCGCGTACGGCTCCACAGATGCCGCCAACTCAAGCGTCGGGCCGCAGGTGAGAAATGGAAGCGCATCCTCTTCACAGACGAGAAGCTCTTCACTGTGGAGCAGGCACACAATCACCAAAACGACAGAGTGTGATCAGCACAGGCACTTGGCACCTCTGCAGTCATCGAACATTGCCAAAATCCGCAGTCCGTGATGGTCTGGGGCAGAATTTGCGCCATTGGCAAGACACCCCTCGTTTTCGTGGACCAAGGAGTCAAAATCAACTAACAAGTTCACCATCGTGACATTCTCGAGGCTGTGGTACTTCCTTGGGCTCGGCAGCATTTCGGCAATACGGATTGGACCTTTCAACAAGACTCTGCACCAGCTCACAGAGCGAAAATGACGCAGAGTGGTGCAAGAGCCATTTTCCGGATTTCATCATGTCTCATCATTTTACGATGGATTGCAGCGTATGGTCGATCTTGGAAGCCAGGACCTGTGGTAAATGCCACAACAGTTTGGAGTCGCTGAAGAAGTCCCTGCGCCAAGAATGGGACCGATGGTCGCCCGACGACTTGCGGCCCATTGCTGAAAATTTCAAGACACGTTTGGGGCTTTATATCGCCGCCAAAGGAGCCCACTTCAAAACCGAATGAACATGTTATTACCAAGGACCATGTTCTATTTATTAGTTGCCAATTGCTTTACTTTTCGTTTTTTGGATTAAAAAATTTGTACAAAATGAGTTGCCATAATTTATTGTCCCCCTGTATAACAATACAATTGTCTGCACAAAAATAATTGTCATGACTTTGTAAGTGACCCTAGTACATTCAGAAAATCATTATATGGATGGGTGTATCCACTCAAGATTACTCGAAAGAATATATTTCCCCTTAGATGGCCTCCTTTGTTATATTATAGTCTTTCATAAAATAAGACTGTTGACCCTAATTAGGGTCAGCGTAGAAACCAATTAGAATTAAGCACTAATGATGCATTACTTTCTCCTGGTATTTTGTACTGCAGACATTTCAGAACAGCATATTCTACAACATTAAGGATAAAGTACTTTTTATCTTCATAAGATCATTTAAAATTTGTAGACCCTTTAATTTTATTTATCTCATATACGTGAAATAAAACCTATTTAATGAAAATTCTATTTTTCAAGTTGAACATCATGAGCGAGAGCGAAGTGCAATGAACTGAATGACTAAGTGATAAGCAACCAATCAAGCGTTTCTTTTGATTGGTTTATTTTGTTGGTCTTCTTTTACGAAATAGAGTTTTAGTAGCAGAAGAATGGAGCTACTTGTTGGTTTAACCACGTCTATCTATCTGTGCCCTTTATATTTTAAACATCTTTTGAACTAGAAGGCTGAAAGGCATAAGTTGCTACGGGTGTATCATACTTCATTATTTAGTTTGATCTGGATTGGCCTATTGGGGTCAGAGTTACAGGGACCCAAAAGGCATATGCATATGTAAAATTTGATATGCAGATTCCTCTAGGCAAGATTTACGTTATTTTGAAATGTGGGCCAGAATATCCCAGGGCTATTGGAGTTACGGGGCTTTGGTCGAACCTGTGAGAGTGGCCACATGATCTTAAGAAATTTATTAATATTTTCCAAATGGCAACATATGGCATTCAATTGGAAAGATCAGAAATGAAAGAATTTGTATGAAAGTACGTTTTAAACTATTTATTTTAATAATACTGTATACACATTAAAATTAAAAACAGTATACAAAGCACATAATCCCTGATTGTGCATTATACCTTTTTTTTTTTGTTGTTCATTATTTTTTGTTCAAATGTAAATGAATTTTCAGAATGTGCAGACTGGACAATATAATGTAACTTTCTGGAAAATACATTACATATCTTTATTAGTAAAGTGATGGATCACCATTACTAATGTTTGAGACAGTTGGAATAAGACAGTCCACAGTGTGGATCCTTAAGATTTTCCATGAATAAATTACAACATCTATGGTTGGAAATAATCTAAATGATGACTCATCCTATGAGATTACTCTTTAATAAGGTCTGTCTTTTGGTGAAGCTCTAGTAGAATGTTTTACAGTTTTCCAATCGGAAATATTTGCCAATTGCTTCAGAGGAAGAAACCTGCTTCTCATTCTGCTGTCCAAAACTACTCACAGCGGTTCAATGATGCTTCCTTGCTAGGCCAAGTAATAAGTTGAAGGTCATTTTGGCATTCATCAGCTCAAGAATGAACTATTCTGGCATGTTTGTTAAGGGTGTGTTATTTACTTTAAGTTATTATTCTTGGAAACAACTTTGGGCCATAGAATATCTTACTAATGAAAATGTGTATGTGGTTTCTAGGACAGGTGAGTAACAGCATATCATTGCAGTTCTGTCCCCTTGTTTGACAATTAGGCTTGTGCATCTATCATTAGGCATCTTGAGCATTCTCCATACTTAAACCTGCCCTCTGATCAGAAATAATGTAAAATATGCTTTATCAACTGCCAAAGTTATATGAATGCGATTAGTGACTGGCGATGGATTAAAATTTGAAACCGATTGTTATCCAATTGTTTGAAAAACAAATAATGAATAGTTTATAATTAATTTAGTTTTACAAAGAGAAAATGTATTTTCATCATAACACACCTTCAAGATTGTCATACTGGCTTCTGCACATGTGTGCTTGATGTTGATATAGCTGCGGTCACATGTGAAATCAGATCCCAATCGCATCATTTGCCTTCTGATTATTACTGCATAAACACCAAGGAGGAACAATGAGCAGTGATCCGATCTCTCTGGCGGAGGGTATGATAGGGGCTGGAATTCATCGTTGACTTTGATCACAATTTGGGGACAGCACTTTATCACGTAACAGTGTATTTTGGTGGATTGAGAAGTTTATAAGTGGCTAGGCAAGTGTGACACACGAAAGGGAGTAGAACGCTCGTTAACCTGCACCACGGATGACAAGATTCAGCAAGCTCGAGAGATGGTTCTGGCAAATACGTGCGTTAACATCGATGAAGTGGCATATCTTTTGCATATCAGTTATGGTTCTGACCATCAAACCCTCTAATGACAAGCTTGGCTTCCGTAAAGTCTGTGAGAGATAGGTACCAATACTGCTTGATGTAGAGCACAAGCTCAAATATGATAAAGCACATAGCTTATTTTTTTTTTTATTAATTTGCTTGTTCTTCTTTTTCATGCTCAACATCTGAACTTGTGGAATAAAACTTTTCAATTCTTTGTCTGTTTGATTCACAGCTGATGCATAACTGAATCTGTTCTTAAAGTCTGTTTTCTTAAAGCGAGGATTTACAATGGTAGGAAGATTGTATATCTATCATTCATTTTCAAATTTAATGTGGCTTTGGAATTGTTGGTAATTACTAGGTGTAACCGCAATATTAGTAACTTACTTGACAAACAATCGATTGTACATCAAAAAACTGATGTATTGCTAGGCTAATTGTGATGCCATCCTTATGTGTTTAAATTTAGCTTGCGTTTGTGGTTAAGGATTTAGAAAATATAGCTCATTTATGAAGTTAGCTTTTTGTCTAGCCCTTTATGAACTTGTTTTATCGAAGCCAAACATTTTAGGTGGAGATTACTTTTTGCTTTCACTTTTGCTGCAATAATATACTGGTAGTTTTTTTTCATTAATCTTTGTTAGTTTTGACATTCAATTACATATACATGCATTCGGTTTTGGTTATTGACCACTATTCTTCTTGTCTGAAGAAATTTTTGGCGGTGACTATAGAGACCAATACCCCTATAACATCTAAAACAATTGAGTTTTTATGATTACAAATGCTCCTGATAAATGTGCACCAACTATCTTTCCTCTTTGGAACTATTTATATTTATTTTGCACAAGTGACATGCAACCTGGAAAATACATACAAAGACGTGATCAACAACAGATAAACTTGTATTGTGTGTTGTTTCCATACA
The DNA here is from genome assembly GCA_023313115.1 of Rhysida immarginata. Classification (NCBI taxonomy): domain Eukaryota; kingdom Metazoa; phylum Arthropoda; class Chilopoda; order Scolopendromorpha; family Scolopendridae; genus Rhysida; species Rhysida immarginata. The sequence goes on along the minus strand of JAHWFO010038666.1, from coordinate 943,052 downwards.
GTCATTATAAACATATCTCAATGCGGTAATGGTATTTGCATTATTTTGCCCAATTTCTAAACAAATAGTTATATAAACCATTACTAATGACTTTATGCTCTATGCTAGAATACTGATTACGTAAACTTACGTGTTTAATTAAAGTAAATTGGCATTTTTCAGTCAGTTCTTTCATGACTGCTCCACAATTGCTTCTGAAATTGTCCAAAAAAAAGAAAAGACTTCTAGGTTTCATCAAATCCAGTAATCTCTATGGAAAGAAATTTTAAAAATTACAGCACATGATTAATTTATTATTTTGTTTTTATTTTAAAATTATATATAATTTATTTTCCTTCATGAGGATTTAAGTGAATTACCATATTTTTGCGAATATAATCCACAGATTAAACGCCTTTTTACATCCACGGGAGGAGGGATGCAGGGAATAAGCAGGTGTGGGTTTTAAAAAAAATTCTTTATGTAAATGACATGCTGAACCACAAATGCTCTGACATTTCCACAAAATACGACGGTCACAATTTAAACAATACAATTTAAATAAATCAAGTAATAAAATCAATTAAATTTCTTAACAGTTTTATTAGCAGTATTAAAAAAATTTATTCTAATTTATAACATGAAATCACGTTAAACTACAAACGATTTCGTATATAAAGTCTGATGTTTTGATACAATTTGTGTTTGTGCTCTTATAAACATGCAACTTACAAGATGCCTATATATGATTTCTTTTCAGTACATGTTTTTATAGAATAAATTAACCCTTCTGCTGCATAAAGCAGATATATCCACCCAAAATTTCATTGCCTTTACCTGTGGAAAACAGATGCACTTCACAACCTTTTAAAAACAGGCTAAAGAAGAATGGATAGCTTCTTGTTATGCTGCAAGAAGCAGATAATTTCAACATATCAAGAAAGACTGTAAAACTTAATAATGCAGTAAAAAGGTTAAAGCATAATGGGGAAATGTTTTTTCAATAAAGAATCTGATTTCATGAGAAGAATGAAACCTAATGTTTAGTAAAATATATGATTTATTCATTTATGCAACTTAATTACTCATGAAAATGTTTGTACAAAACATGCTCAAATACCATTGAACAATCTTCGAAGCAGCAATAGATACTGTTCAACATAATCAAATAAAACCATTTAGAGGTAAACATATTCTAAAGATCCTCTTAAAGAATCTTAAAGCCTCAAAGAAGTAAAAAAATTCTGGGATTTAACATATTAAATACCATTTTTATGTTCAAGAATAGTACAGTTTATATTGGACTTAAAAGAAATATACTGTATTTGCACAAAATGATATTTGAAAAATCAATAAAAAAAAGAAAGCATGGGTAACCAATAATTCTTTTAGAATAAAAATACCACGTTAGATGTAAATATTTACCAAGAACAGATGAAGGGTATTTGTTTAGGACCTTCATCTGTTCTTGTATTTACTTTTCTTTACTGTTTAGAATAAATGTTTGTCTAGGGGTTCCTTTTACTCCTTATTATAATTGCAAAGCCACAAACAAGTTGCAAATACAGTATTATAAATGCAAAAAATATCTAAATACAATTTTATACTTCTTATTAACCCTTAACTATGCCAGTGGGATCTATTGGACCACAGACGGTAATCCGTTAGAGATAGCGCTTTTTTTGAGCACAGATTATGCCACCCTAATGAGTAATCTTCGTTCCACATATAATGTCTCTGACACCACCATTTGTTGAGCTTGAATTGCAAGAATACCCCAGCAACAATGCGTTTGGGATCCCCTTAACCTCACCGAAAGTTTATGTGCCCCCACAAATTACAAGCACTTGTAAGAACATTCAAGTGCCTCCACCCTACGCCTCCTGAAGCAGCTGCTATTGGACTGGAAATGGCAGTAAAGGGGAAATAGGCACTGCGGCCAAAGAAACGAGACAGAAAATCAAAATATTGCTGTGCTATGTGTAAGAAGAATGTTTGTCTTCAGGAGCATGCTAAATTGTTGTGTACAAAATGTTTTTCAATAAAACTTGAGCACTGCAAAACTGTTTAATAAAAATTTTCTTTAAAGAATGCACATGGGGTTTACTAGACCCTACCAGCATCTTAGTGTAGTATACAGGGTGAATACAAAAGTCTCAACCCCCCTTTTATTTTTTGAACCGAAGCAGATATGTCAATTTTGATGAATCCATTGAATAGGAAGTTGTGGGTGGCCTGTCCCATGGTGCACTTTTCATCATCCCAAATATGTAAATTAGGACACATTCAAAGTTTATCTCGAAACCCGTAAGAGATAGAGAAAAAAAAAACAATTGTTCAGCATAAAAAAACAAACAAAACAAAAAAAAAATCATCCAAATCGGACCAACCAATCACCCACAATCACGTGGTGAACTGTTTGTAGCTTAAAAACAGTCACACTGCACAAACAAGTTACTTCAAACAGTTTAAAAACAAAGTTAATCAACAAAATGCTCGATGTCATGACCGTGGGCACCATAACACAATTGGGCACGGAACCTAACTGACGCCAAAACATCAGCAAGCATGGCTGGTGTCACTCCTCGGCACGCTTCCTGAATTCGTTGAACCAGATCCTCCAGTGAGGCCAAGAAAAAGTCACTTGTCCTTCAGGTATCCCAACAAGAAAAAGTCAAGTGGTGTAAAATCAGGGGAGCGGGATGGCCAACGAACTGGTCCTCCTCGGCCAATCCATTGATGTCCAAACATCTCACTTAGACGCTCGCGAACGACCAACCCCTAATGTGGAGGAGCTCCATCATGCTGAAACCACGTGCGCTGATACGAGGCCAATGGCAAATTATCAATGAAGTCTGTGACTACCACGTTGAAAATTTCAGCCCGGTAGCGTTCTGCAGTCAGTGTCCCATCGTAAAAATACGGTCAACCACAGTGTCATTGTACAATCCACACCACACATTGATTCTCCAGTTCACTTGATGAGTTGCTTCTCGCAGACATTGTGGGTTTTCGTCTGCCCAATGATGATGGTTGTGCCTGTTGATAACTCCATCCCTGGTAAACTGGGCTTCATCTGTCCAAAACACCTCATGAATGAAGTTTGGATTGTCATCCAGGCAGGTAAGTTACCAGTTGCAGAAGGCGGCCCTAGCAACATAATCCAATGGCAGTAACTCCTGGTGACAATGAATATAGTATGGGTGAAAATGATGTGCGTGTAGAATGTTGAGAACAGTTCTCTGATGGCACCCAATATCTGCAGCAATTGCTCTGCTGCTTGTGTGGGGATTTGTGTACCGGTAATGAAGGCTCAACACTATTCGTACCGGTAAATCACGACACCAGTGTACTGGCACACGTTTATTACTCACTATTCGTACCGGTAAATCACGGCACCTGTTGTACCATACAATGTGTCTCAACTCTAATTGTATGACAGATCAGACATGTGTTAGCATTACAGTCCCAACTCCAGCGATCGGGATCTCTATTACACCTCTATCACAGTGACATCAATGGCTCGTGATGTATTAGTCATTCACCATTGCCTGCCACTCTGGCGATAACTTACCTCTACAGTACCCAGACTTTCAATCGTTAAAATCAGTTATGACAGAATGATACGTTATACCATATATACCAAATAATATAGGCCTTTATAATCAATAGTGTCCCACTTCAACTAAGTTCAATATTTCTTAAGCAATATATACCCTTTATATTGCTGTTCCCACTTTACATTGCGTTGTGTTCATTTTTTCTTTGGATCGTATAGCACTTACTCTAGCCCCTGGGGTTCCACAGTAATAATACCATCAACAGAATTAAGCCCCTCACCTCCCCTCTTCTGTTTACTAGTCAAAAAAAGGGGGAAATCTTTCATGTAAATTAAAAGTTTCTTTATTCAATGAATAATATGTGTTTCAATTAAAACTAATTAAACGAAGTAAGATGAGGTTAGTGAGAATTAGTTAGAGGAATGATAAAATTACTTAAAGCAACCAACTATAAATTAAGTTACAGACGGATAGTAGGATCTTTGACTATTCAATTATTCTTAATGCACTTTCGAGTTCTTAGGTCATAAAGTGTACAAGCCTTCCATGTCTCTCTTGCATTAACTCGCGCAATTGTTTGTATTTACTCTAAATACAGTTCCTCAGTACTCTTATTGATAACGCGAACACGCGAAGGGCCCAAATAAACAAATGTACATACTTAGATTGCTTGTTGCGATTCGTTGTTGTTCACCCTGCTCCACTGACACAAGACGTACGATGCTTTACACTTATTGCCTGACGACAGCCCAGCTCGCCGTCGGCACTCTGCTAGTTGCGTTGGCAGGAAGATCTCCGTTGGCGCCGAGGTCACTCCGCTCACGGTCGGTCGAATGAGTTGGCCGCTGGTAGGGTCATGTATACCGGGCTTCCCTCTACTTACGATCACCGTAGCCGTCGCTGATCTCCGCCATTGGGGTCTGTTGCTTCTTCCGCCGTATCGCTTCTATCTTCTCGATGTTCGTCCCGCCTTCATAGGCCTAGTGCCCCTTCGTGTGCACAGTTGCTCTTTCGCGCCGTTTGGCAACACGCTCTTTTCGGATGTTTACAGTCCTTTTTAGAGTTCACTTTGTTCACTGGAATCCCTTGAGATTTCATATCAGAGAACAAGCACTTGTTCCTGTGACTTACGCATGCTGCTACGTAACATTTCAGTCATTATCATGCTCTTAATCATCCTTGTGTAGTTTGGTCATAAAACACAACAAGAGCATGGCGATGATAGACTAACGCATCAGAGAGAGCTACAGAGAGCTCTCCGTAACTAAAAATGCACGCCTGAGAGAGAGCTACAGAGAGAGAGAAAAATCTCCGCTCCCTTTTATTACCTCTGTTTGGATTCTGGCGCCCAACACGTGACCGGGCGAGAACGCTTGCTAGTTGGTTCACTGGGCGAGGTCTCTTCTTGCTCCTGCGCCTCCCCCCTTTGTTTCCCTTTTGCTCACGTTCTCTCCTCCCGCCTGAGGTGGTGAGCACAGAAACCACAAATAAAGAAAAGTCAATTTTAAAAGATTTCCTCCTTAATAAACGATTATTCTTAATTTCGTCAATGGAACGTTTCCCCAATTCAATTATCAATAACGTCCCTGTCCCCCTTTCCCATAATTATCTTGTTAAATAAAGCGAAGTTTGCTTAGAACACAGAAATATAATTTATATATTTCTGTTGTAACGATCATATCATTACATTTGCATCAACTGCAGCCAGAACTAGTGTTGTATCCTCGTCGCCTTGTGCCCTTGGTCGTCCTCGTTCTGCATTAACATTCCCTGTAGCCTCAAATCTTTGAATAATGTGACACATTGCTTGAAGAGATGGATGGCGTTCGTTAGGGTATCTGTCTCGAAACAACCTAACTGCAGCATGTAGATCATGTTGACCATTTCCGGAACAGTGTAGCTTGCCATCCTGGAATTGTTCTGTCTTCTGTGTGCTGAAACATGCCTTTTATTTGCTTTTCTGCATGAAAGTGAATGCGAGTATGGTAATTTATGTTAATTATTTGATTTGCATGCTTTACATGGTGGAAATATCAACATTCAGTTTTTAAGCTACAAACAGTACACGTGATGGTGGGTGATTGGTTGGTCCGATTTGGATGATTTTTTGTTTTGTTTGTTTTTTTTATACTGAACAAGTTTGCAATTGGGTTTTTTTCTCTATCCCTTACGGTTTTTGAGATAAATTTTGAATGTGTCCTAATTTGCATATTTGGGATGATGAAAAGGGATAGGCCACCCACAACTTCCTATCCATGGGATAGGCCACCCACAACTTCCTATTCATTGGATTCATCAAAACTGACATATCTGCTTCGGTTCAAAAAATAAAAGGGGGGTTCAGACTTTTGTATTCACCCTGTATTTCCACCGGTATAGTTAAGGGTTAATAATTAAATAAAATAAATAAAAGAACAAATGTAAATTCACCAATGTTGATCTTTAAATGGTTGAATTGAATAATGTTAATAATCTTGGATATATGCTGAAAATAGGTAGATGTCTTGAAGTTGTTGATGTTAATGGCTTTAGTAGTAAAACAACTGATGATGTGTTATAGTTGAAACTGATGCTCCTAAAAGAACAGTAGATGTGATGACTGATGGTTAGCAACTGGAAGATTGTTGTGGCAGTTGGATTGAAGTAGGAGAGCAATACAATAGTTGATTGCAAGAAATCAACTGCCCTATTGCTCTCCTAAAACAAACCAACTCCCACAACAATCTTCCAGTCATCATACTCACCAGTTCTGCTAGCAGCATCTGTTTCAACTATAATTATGGTGACCGTAGTTTGATAATGAAAATAAAGGACACCAAACACGAACAGTTGATATATCAATTTCGAAACATAAATAGTAAATACAGGGTGTGTTTAAAGTTGCGCACATCAAAGTTCTTAGCTGCTCGTAAAGTACCAGTTTGAGAATTTAAATGAAAGTAAAGTATCACAGAGATTAGTTGAAATGTTGACTTTTATTTTTAGCAGACAAACTTTAGGTTTATAATAAATGTTGGAAATGACATCCTTTTTCACAAATACAAAAGCATGTTAGTTTTACCAGACAAACTTTTTTTTTTTTTTTTTTTTAAGTTATGCATCATTTCCCAGGGATTGTGGCTCCCTCGCTCGCCAGATTTATCACCCAATGATTTCTTCCTATGGGGTTATCTGAAAAATGTGGTTTGTGTGAATAGTCCATGCACGATTGCTGAGCTGAAAACGAACATTACAACAGCCATTTCTAACATCAATACTGGCATACTTTGCAGAGTCTTACGAAATCAGGTAAAACGAATACACTTTTGTATTCGCGAAAAAAGGACGTTATTTACAATATTTATTGTAACACCTAAAGTTTGTCTGCTAAAAATAAAAGCCAACATTTCAACTAATCTCAGTTATATTTTACTTTCATTTAAATTCTCAAACTGGTGCTTTTACAGGCAGCTAAATTTTGATCTGTGCGACTTCAAATTCACCCTGTATAGTAGAAATAGACACAAAGACCGGGAGAAATAATTTTTTTTAGCTTTATTTTTCCTTTATTATACACACCATTTGTAACAAACACTGGTTCGGTAATATTTTATTTGTTTTATATATTAATGAAATTTAACACAGTTCATATTTAAAGTACGTTTGTATAAATAATGGTTCAATTGTTTCCGCTTTCAATTGATTATTTTCATTACTCCAGAAATTATTAATCAACGAAATTACCCTCTCAATAGGAGTGTTTGTATCAGGCAATCATAAAGCATATTCACCAATTAGAGATAAGTTTTTGTAAGGTATTAAATTATCAGAGAAATTCTGAAATACAATCAAAAATATGTTGGTGAATAAATAACTTGGTAAATCATTAAAGATAAAAAGGTGAAAAAGTTAATGCAATCCATTTTTATAATAATAATTGGAAAATGGTCTTTGGTGGATTTTTTCACACCACTACCTCATTGAAGCTGTCGCTATCAAACATTCCCTATGAGCATATGTTAAAGCTCGGTTCCTAGTTCGCAGGCCAGGATTATCTTCCATGTCCGCGGTAGCTTAGTGGTTGGAGCGCCGGGGCGTATACCCAGAGGTCCCTGGTTAGAGTCCAGGCCGTGGAATTTTCTTTACTATTTTTCACTATTTATCAATCCATTTTTGTTCAGCAGTCATTAATTTTTCTGCCATTCCTGTAATTTTTCTTTTGTTAAAAAGTTTTTGACAAAACACATTTCATCAAAAAGATCACTATCTTTAATTTGTACGAGGCATGTTTTTTAAGTAAGTACCGTTTTGCGATTCCGCCGCCGCAGCGCTACAGTCGGCGTTCCGCGCATGCGCTGGTTAACTACATCTCTTGTCTACGCACTGACGCCATTACAGTCTGATTCTTCATTGTATACGTTGTTTACTGAGTGTTTAAGATGCCTCCGACAATCGTGAGTCCCGCCGATTGTGAAGTACGGGCTGTTATACGATTTCTTAGTGCTAAAGGCGTAAAACCGATCGATATTCATCGTGAGATCTGTGAAGTGTACGGACAAAACATTATGAGTGATGGAATGGTAAGGAAATGGGTGAGAGCATTTAAAGATGGCCGCACAAATGTGCATGATGAAGAACGGAGTGGGCGTCCTTCGGTCGTTAATGAAGATTTGGTGCAGAAAGTGGACGAAAAGGTGAGAGAAAACAGACGCTTTACAATTTCATCATTGTGCGACTGCTTTCCTCAATATTCTCGTAGTGTTTTGTATCGCATTGTGACCGAGAACTTGAATTACCGGAAATTGTGTTCACGTTGGGTTCCAAAAATGTTGACGGATTTGCACAAAACCCAACGTTTAGGCAGTGCATTGACTTTCCTTGAGCAGTACCACAATGAAGATGAAGATTTTTTAGACCAAATTGTTACTGGTGACGAAACATGGGTGGCCTACGTCACACCAGAATCGAAACAACAATCCATGGAATGGCGACATTCATCATCACCCAAAAAAGTGAAGTTTAAGCAAACAATTTCTGCCCGGAAAATCATGTGCACAGTTTTTTGGGACAGAAAAGGAGTATTGCTAGTGGAGTTTCTGCCTCGTAATGAGACAATCAATGCAGCGTCTTATTGTGAGACATTGATTGGTTTGGTTTGTTTGGTATTAACGTCCTTTTCAACTGCTATGGTCATTTCAGGACGGCGTTATAGGGGCCGCAAATTTTGCCTCGCAAGGGTTCTTTAACGTGCAGCCGGCAAACGACTACACGGGACCAACGGCTTTACTTCCCTTCCGAAGGAAGTGCGTGATCTCAGGATTTACCCCTGAAAAATCCTCGTCGTCCTCGGCCGGGATCGAACCCGCGTACTCGGGCATCAGAGGCGATCACGCAGTGAGACATTGAACAATCTGCGTCGTGCAATCCAGAACAAAAGACGTGGCAAGTTGAGTAAGGGTATCGTTTTGCTGCATGACAATGCCCGTCCACATGTGGCTAATCGGACCAAAGATCTCATCAAATCTTTTAAATGGGAAACTCTAGATCATCCTCCATACAGCCCTGATCTGGCGCCCAGCGACTACCATTTGTTCCTGCACTTGAAGAAACACCTGGGTGGTCAGCGTCTTCAAGACGATAACGAAGTCAAAACATTTGTGATACAGTGGTTAACAAGTCAGGCGGCAGAATTTTATGAGGAGGGTATTCAAAAACTGGTGCCACGTTATGACAAGTGCCTCAATATTCACGGAAATTATGTAGAAAAGTAGATTAAGGTACAGGCTTTCATGTAAAAATAAAATTATTGCGATATCTTTGCACGTCTTTTTTTAATTCCAAAACGGTACTTACTTAAGAAACATGCCTCGTAATTTTGTTTTGTTGGATACTGAAAACTGTGCTTCGTTCTGCTTTAGACCCAACAGATATTTCATTTAAAAGGGTCCATTCAACTTCACTCATTTCTTGAAAAGCATTTCCGCTGATTTAAATAATCAACACAAGAATGATAAAATGATAGCACATTCTTTTCAAAAGATTTTGTATCCTGAGAGTGTTCTTCTTTCAATTGTAACATAGTACATAGAGGACTGTATTCACGCATTTTTCGCTCGGCGGAAAAACATTACTATAAAATCCGCTAGGTGGCAAATGGTCATGATAGAACGCGCGAAAAAGACTCGGTCAGATTTACCAATGGTATGGGATAGGATATTCCGAGCGTCGTTCGCTCGGTTCTGTTTATCCCATGAAGGGGGCAAGTGGGCAGTGGGACGAACCGTTTTAAACGTTCAAACGAAGCTGATCGCAAGCTTCTAGATTAGTGTATTCATTATTACTTTTACAAACAAGGGCATTTATTGTAAATGAACTTATAAATTTTTAGTTGGAAAAATTTTTCCGTAAAAAAAGTGAATTGAAGTCCTGTTTTCGTGATTCTTGTTATTCAACTGTGAATGTATCGTAGGTTTTATGGTTTAAACTTTATCCCTTAAGAGAGGGATAAAAATTTTGTTTACCTATTTTTATATCCCGGAAATAATATTAAATTTCTATAGTTTTTTTAATATCTTTTTGAGTGTATTTTGGCAAATTGGAACTTTGCAACAAGATTTATAATCCCCCTTGCAAGTAGTGGACTGTTGCGTTTAGCAGCAAAGCCCAACTATGGGCGGCAGCTCACAACGAGCATACTGCACTCGAGCGAATTCGAGCGACAACAATAGTTTGAAGATTCAGATACACATAGTTTCAAGTAACTTCCTTGTATGTGTTAATGGGCACCTTAAATTCAGACAATTGAAATATTAATTCTTTTCAACTAATGAAAGCTTTGTGCACTGAAATATTCTGAGATTCAATTTTCAGACTATAGGTGCATTCGGCGGCACTCAGATCTGAGTGAACTGTCACTTGGTATCTGACTGCTTTTCTGAGCGTCTGAGTGACTGTTGCCGAACGCGCTTTTATCTCAGAAAGAAATGGCTTTACCGACTTTACAAATATTGAGAAGAAACGGCGGTTTACTAATTTTAGTGTACATGAAATAAAAATCTGCATCAAATGAACAACTCAGCCTGATTAATATTCGATCGCGAGAAGAGTATACCATAAGGCCAGGGAGGAAAGGGTACTCTGGGCATCGCCATGATTTGGCTCTCGTAGCTTTTTAGATAGCTTCGCATCGCAGTGAGCGCCGCCATATTCTATCTGAGCACTCAGAAAAAGAAAAGCTTGCTGAGCGTCTGAGCTCAGAATCTAACAGATTCGTTGCGTGCCGAACACGTTTTCTTCTCAGGCGGAAGTACCAAAGTGCTCGCCGAACGCTGCTCTCTAAAGTCTGAATCAGATCTGAGCGCCGCCGAATGCGCCTAATATTCGATCCCAATAAGAGTTTTCCATGAGGCCAGGAAGGAAGGGGTACACTGGGCATCGCCATGATCAAGCTCTCGCAGCTTCTTTGATAGCTTCGCATCGCAGTGGGCGCCGCCATGTTCATTCTGGGCAGTCAGATAAAGAAAAGCTTGCTGAGCATCTGAGCTCAGAATCTGACAGATTCGTTGGTTGCCGAACACGTTTTCTTCTCAGGCGGAAGTAGCAAAGTGCTCGCCGAACGCTGTTCTCTCAGATCTGAGTGCCGCCGAATGCGCCTTATGTCTAGGATAAGTTGATGCTTGATTATGCACAAAAAGATCAATATACTGTGATCGTGAAAATAACTGATAAAATCGACTTTTTCCAACATAAAATAAAGGACAACGCTTTAAAATAAAGGATGGGTGGTCACTATAACTATAATACATCATCAGTTGTTTTACTACTAAAGCCATGAACATCAACACTTCCTCAAGACATCTATCTATCTTCATCATTTCTCCAAACCATAAATATTATTCAACCCAACCATTCAAAGATCAACATTGGTGAATTTACATCTGTTATTTTATTTAATTAATTATCAATAAGGAGTATAAAAACAAATTCAAATTAATAAACATTTTCTAATACTACTCCATTAATTAATGTATACACATTATAATAATTGGAAAATGGTCCTTGGAGGATTTTTTCACGCCATTACCTCCGATATTGATGAATAAATAGTGAAAAATAGTAAACTATGTATTTTTCACTATGTATACACATTAATTAATTAACACGTACTCTGTAAATCAATAGAATTTATTTCATGCAGTTATGATTTAGTTCTCTTAGAGCTCATTTTGAGAAATTAAATAAAGATAATTTGGAAACTAGCACTGTGAATTAATCTGACCAATTCATGATCAGCCAGTGTTATTCATGCATTTGTCATATTCCATGCGAGCTTCATTGCATTAAGAGAATTGCATTGTTTCTGTGTGCATTAAAAAAAATAAGGAAACTGAAAATCCTGCCACATGTGAAATGCCATCTGCGATTTGTTTTTTGAATGCCTAACAATTTTGGGAGGGGGGTGGAGCACTTGGCAATGATCTATCCTCTGTAATATGTGCAAAGAACAAGCAAGTTTTCCATTAAGAAGTCAAGGTTCATGATATTTTATATTTTGGATAACAATCTTTTTACCTGCAATTTCTCTTTGGAACCTTTTTCTTCTACAATAGCAGATGCAAATTTCACCATAGTAATTAAATCAGCATTTTGGATATATGCTTGTGATTCTTCAGAGGGTATCTGAAAAGAAATTTTCAGGAAATTTGGTACTGAAGTTTAAATTTTCTTTTGCTACAAGAAATATTTTGAATCAAAAATATTAGCCATATTAATTTTAAAAAATAAAATAATAAATTTTAAATTAGTAATATCACCGTCGCTAATATTCAGTGCGGTTCAAAATAATGTAAATACAGGATGATTCATCTAAAAGTAACACACTTCTTTTGTTATTAAACAAAATAACTTAAGATAACAATAATAATACAGCATATGTTATATGCTAATCTAGATTGGATGAGCAAATGTTACAGGAGAATCATTCAGTGATTTTTCTACTCACAATGAAAGGGCGTGTTAATATGCTCACTAAATAAGGATGTTACATAACTAAGCTATTATTATTTAGCACATAAATTCTCAAGTGTAAATGTAAAGGGCATTCAAAATGATATCTGGCATTTCAAAATTTTTGCTATGCAATTTATTTTATAACAAACTAACCAGATTGGCCATATGACTCCCTTGAGTCACCCAGACAATGTCAAGACGATAGTCAATCTCATCCCAAACTCCTTTCAGCATGTCTGCTGTTACTAGTCCGTGCTTTTGCGTTTGCAGAAATTGATCATACCACTTACAGATGCTTTTGTCAGTAGGGCAATCTTTATGAAATTGCCTACAAAATGCCCCCTGGACTAAAATAATACTCCAAGATGCAATTTGCCTTTTCATTGACAACCACCACAGACTCCAATTGCAGGAAGGTTAAAATATTTGAGTTTTCCTGCATTTTAAACCCGGTCTGGTTAATTTATGTTATAAAATAAATGCATAGTAAAATTTTGAAATGCCGGACATCATTTTGAATCACCTTGTATAATATCTGAGTTTTCATACAGTTCAGAAATATAAATGCCACAAACTTAGAAAAAAAAAAAATTAATATCTCGGTAATCAAATCAAATCCACTTTTCCACAAATATTTTAATTTAGCATAAAAATGCATATTTCAGCCACCATATGGCCATCATGCTAAATTAAAACATTTGTGTTAAAGTGGATTTGATTTGATTTCATTATCGAGATGTTATTGATATCCACAGTTTCTCATGTAATTAGGTGCTTTATCTCCTTTGTTAAAAAAAAAATTTAAGTTTATTATACTTATAATTACATGGCACGTCAAAGCATCGAGTGTTTCATCTGCATTTCCAACGTACTTGAATTCATAAGAATATTCAGTGTTCAAACCAATAACATGCTGCTGTAAGAGTTTTTCCTTAAGATCAGCAAAGAGATTTTGGTAGATAAATGGTCTTTGCTACAAAGAAAATCCTTCCCTTTTCATTAATTTCTCACACAAGCCTATTGATGCTTTAAAATTTTGGATTTTAAATTGTTAAACTTTTGGCCTTACATTGTAACATTTGCATTATAACTGGCCATGCTTTTGATCGAGTATCCTTTACATATTCAACAACAGTCTTGTCTACTTGAGGATATAATCGTTTTTTATACAGTGAAATATTATACACAAGCAAAAATCAAATCATGTTTTTTATGCCAGCATTTGAAATTTGTTTCCTCATATCAAATTTTCAGGCAGCTGTTCAGTTTCCATTCTCATCCATGTATAAAATCACCTTCTGTTTCAGAGTAATAGCTTCAGAGTAATTTCTTCTTGATGTCGTAGAATATGCCTTGATTGTATGGCATGGTATTTCAGATAACAAATCAACACAGAAAAAGAATTTCATGTTTTCTGTGTATATATGTTTCTTCTTAATTTTTAAGACAAAAAATTTTTGATTACCCAATTTTAGGGGGGGGGGGGGACCCATGTATTTACAGGTTGTATGTACATGGAAATAGCTTCCAAGGGTAAAACACATTAAGCAGAACACATATTAAACAGGTATATATTAACAGGGTGCTTGGATTAATAATACTGGGTGATCCAAAAGTGTGTTACATTATTTTACATTGTTAACGACATTTTCAGTGTTTGCTTTCCAGCAATTCAATGCTTTCATAAGAATCACGAGGCACGCACAAACAATTGTTTTGCTAAAGAATTCGTCACGGCAAAACAATTATTACATGTAGTTTCATGTAAAAATATAACACACTTTTGGATCACCCGATATAAGTCAACCAAGTATAGAACACCTGTGAAGGAAAAGAAACTTCTAACCACAAAGACACATAAGATATGAAATAAAAGATATGTATTTCGAAGACTCTTCCTTCATTCTCAACAGCAAAATCGAGATTGAAGATAAAGTTTAAAAATGGAGAATATATAGCCTAAAGGGAGAGCGGGGCGATCGGGATAAATGGCCCGAATAATTCCTCTTATGCTATATATGTTCTCTCATACGATCACCTAAGTAGAACAGTTCCATTCCTTTTGGTCTGAAGAAAAGAAATCTATGATACCTGTGCTGAACTACAACGATTTTAATTGGAAAATTTGTAGCAACTTGAAGAAAGTCATTCGCTTTCATTAGGAATGCAAGCAGGATATTATAAAAATTCATGCTTCCTTTGCAAATGGAATAATCGCAATAAACAGAAACACTATCATGTAAGAAAGTGGTCTTCACAGCAATCTCTAAAGCCGGTTATAAAGAATGTAATGAATGAATCACTTTTAACGGTAATGAATTCTCATCACTTTACGTCAAATTAGAGTAATAAAAAATTTCTTAAAAGCTTTAGACTGGAATAGCGGGGCATTTCGGTTTATCTGCGATTTCTCCCTTCCTTATAAGATGCTAAAATGAAAGAGGAAGTGAATAAAAGAACTAAAACTGTGGATAAGATGAAACTAAAAAATAGAAGAAAATAGTCAATGAAAGATCTGAACCCATTTTTTTTTAAGGATTTTCATGTACAACTGGATTCACAACAAAAATTCTCTTAGAAATTGTTTTGGAAACGCAACACAGAATTTCTGAGCAAATCAACTCTAGAATTTACAAAATTCGTTGCAACATGCATGGAAAAGTTTACCGAGGACAGTCTCGGAGAAATATAGGAGCACAGTAGAAGGAGCATATAGTGTATCTAAGGTTTAGCACATTAGAGAGGTTGGACATTGCTTAATACTCCCTAGAAACATGATACAGTTCAAATTATTCTGTAAGAGGCAATTGTTGTTTGAAAACATGGCTATTTAAAATTTAAAAAAAAAAAAAAAAAGCACAGACTTCATCTTTGAATTTAGACAGAAGACCGATTACTAATCAGCCCTCATTCCAATTGGGCAACCAAGCAGGAAAGAGCTAGCATCGTGCTGGCTGTCTCTCAAGATAGTCACTGAAGATGTAATTGCAGTGAGTTGGAGTGGCCTTGTGCATAAAGAAACTGAAAAAGGAGAAAAAAGAAACATGGACTAATCTAAAAGTGCCAACTAATCTAATCATGTGGTTGCTGGGAACTGGTCAACATTGTGTAAAGGCCCTAAGAATTTATTACAGAGATGCATTTCAGTGTAAGACCATCCTCAGTCAGAATGCAGAAAGACCAGCAGCTTATATAATAAAGAGACTCTCCCTCCCCTATGTGCAATGAAAGAACCACAGATGGATTTGTCCTATATGACCAAAATGCATCTCTGTAATAAATACTTACTGTTGCAAAGTAGAACCTTTCTCCTTTTTATATCTTTACCAGGGTTGAAAAGTTGTGTTCAAAGTGTGATATAAACAACATACTCTTTTTTTTAAAGGGAAGATGCATTAAGTTTGCTAGTGATGGTATTCGAATAAACAAGAGATATTCCATGTCCATAAGTAATTATATGTGGCGCATTTTAGGTTTGCCACAAATGTATTCGTTAGTTTTTATTTGGGGACCATTTCTAGCGACTGTTTAAAACTGTGTTTTGTTACTATGACAGAAACATTTGTACGAGGAGATATCAGAAAGTAATGCCATTTATTTTTTTAAAAGAAAATTACAAAACATATAGATTATCTACTTTTCCACATAGGCACTTTCACAATTTAGGCATTTATCCCAATGCTGAACCAGTTTCAGAATACCCCCTCATAAAACTGTATCGGCAACCCGTGACTAAAGCCAATGGCGCACAGCAGATTTGAGTTCCTCATCAGCCTCAAACCTCTGACCACCCAGAAATTTCTTCATGGGACCAAAGAGGTGGGAGTTTAAGGGCACTAAGTCCAGACTGTAGGCTGGGTGGTCCAAAACCTCCCGACTGAAACGGACCAGTTTTGCTTTGATGACATTGGCCATATGCGGGCGTACGTTGTCATGAAGAAGTCGAACATCGTTTCCTCTTTCTGGTCACTTATCCTGAATAGCATGCCGCAGTTTAGTCTAGATTTCAGACGTTGACGGTTGACCTATGAGGCAGAAATGTACAAATAGGATGCCATGCATAATCTCCCGAGCTGAAGGAGAAACTTTGAATATTTTGCAAACCGGAAAACGTGGATGTTTCCGCACAATGCTTGCAGTTTTAGGCTCTGGTGTAAAGTGCAAGACCTAGGGCTCATTTCCTGTGACAATGCCATTCAGAAATGCAATTTTCTACTGGATGTACCACTGCAGATGTTGCAGACTGCATGCCATTCTGTTCAGGTGTCAGACTTTTTGGAATCCAATGCGAACAGACTTTACGGTATCCAGGCTTCTCATGCACCATATACCATGCAGATCTATATGTGAAACATTTCACTTACTTCTTTCAAGGAAAAGCGAGTTTTCTCTGATTGTGTTGTTAATGTTCTCGATAATGGCTGGTGTTGCCGCTGATGCAGGCTGCCCAGAACTTTGTTTGTCGGCACATTTTGCACAATTATTACTCATTTTGCGAGTAAACCGCTGGCACCGTAAACTTCTACCGTTTCCCCATGAACTTCAGCGAGTTTCTTACCTTTTGCAAAAAGAAGCTTTATAACTGCTCGCTGTTCTTCTACTGTAGACGATGTGATAGCAGCAGCCACTTGTAAAACGACTGGTAGCATGTGGTGTACGTGCACAGGAACAATTTTTGTTATGCGGTGTCTGTGCAAGTACTAAACCTTCTTTTTGGCCATGTTAACTTTTACACAGTGACCGTATTTCCTCCATTAAACAATAAATGTCGTTACTTTTTGATATCCCCTAGTAATACAATCATATCTCATTGCCTTTCCTTTGTTATAAAAACTTTTGTTTTGGGCTTTATTACGACGGAGACAGTCAAAAATTGGCATGGGGCAGGAGAAGTTTGGGCAGAGAGAAAAAAATTTTGCGAGGGGACAGGGATGGATATAGAAAAAGACAGTAAATGAATTTCTGAGGATTTTGGAAATGGAGGGTCCTCTTATATAAAATTGGAATGAAATAGGCTTGCTCTCTAAATATCTGACGAATGTATCGAGGACTGGATTTTTTTACGTCAACTTCACGGAAAACTGGATGATGCGTCAACATATTGGAGCTTGACGAGATACCAAGGTTCATACTAATTCAGGATTCGTTAATACTGGTTAATACTTATGAAAAATAAAGATAAAACTTAATGAAATATTAATACACTAGCAGCACATACTTTCAATATTATTTATTATGCATATTCTGATTTATCCATTGCTAAAAAGTTAGTTTACAGACCTTTACACTGTGAGCTGATATCTTAAACCCAAGACTTGTATGCTTGTAAGCTTAAGATGTCAGCTTACAGTGTAGCGGACCGGATAACCAACTTTTTAGCGACAGATAAATCGGAATTTGCATAAGGAATTATATTGAAAGTAAATGCTGCTAGTGCGCTGACGTTTTGTTAAGTTTTATCTTTACTTTCCATAAAATACATGTATCCTCGTTTATCACAAGGGTTTGGATTCAAAAATTTACCGTAATAAGCAAAACCATGATAAATGAATAATACAACCTATGCAGAAAATAGGGTTCTGTCCAAAGACCCTAAACCGCCTTCCAACTTACCCAAAATTTCACCACTAAATAAATTTAAGCACAAGTAATGATTTAATATTTATTAATTTAATATTTCAATAATACATAATACATAATACATATATGAAATGATCAGTAAATAATAAAAATGACAGTGAAAAAACGTATCATAACACTTGAGTGCTTGCTTAACCAGCTGCTGCTCGCTGGGCCTTGCTTCTGTCACAGTCATGGTGGACTATATCTCCACCGCGGTCACGGTCGTTAAGTATCACTAGCTGTACTGCCATCTCTTGCGGATCGCTATCACTATCACGAATATTCGTCGACCCGTGATAACACGGATCAGTCCATGAAAAACATGATAAGGTCTGCAATAGAGGGTACCATGATAATCCGGATCAGTGATAACTCATGTTGTGATAAATGAGGATATATGTATTAAGACTTAATCCTGAATTAGTATGAGCCTTGGTATACTAAAATACAAATTTCCATATTTTCTACAATTAACTAGTGGTTGTTGGATAATTATTAAAAATTGATCCAGATCCAGGATCAATCTGGTCGCCCCATTGGGGACGTCAAAACCCTTCCTTTGGTAGTCACACATAATTATCATTAGTGGGCAATACCTCAAATATCCTCCTTGGATTTTTTATCCAAACATCTTTAGATTTAAGAAATAAGCAAAAATAAATAATCTCTAAAATAAATTTCAAATTTATCATTCTTGATTATTTCTCCTAATATTTTCCTTAACTGTTTCTAAAGTTAGTTGAAATTTAAATTTACCTGAAAAATGTCAAAATTACAAAATGTCAAACTTTTCGTTATGAATTCACTTTGTTGGTCTATGAAAGCCAAAATTTTGTTAGCGATGCCTTCCCATTCGGTGTAAAGATCTAAAACGGTGCCGTCGATCATGAGTGGCCACCGGTACTTCCTCAGGTGAAGAACGAGTGCGGCGAGATCAGTTCCTGGTCCACCGCCTATGCTGCAGACGCTGAGACGGCCGACGGCAGTCTTCTCCTTTAGCCAAGATGTAACGGCATCATTCGCCGTGTCAAACATTTGAGCGTAAAATTTGAGCAACATTTGCACATGCGAAGCTAAGTATAGATAAACATATGCACATCGAAATTCCGCTTTCGCATAGTCAACCTTCTTCAATTTGACGGTAGTCGGTGAATAAGAGTCCAAAATTGTTTCGACAGCATCTTCGATCTCTTTCTCAGCGGTTTCAATAAAAGGATAACGGATTAGACGCTTCTCTTCGTTCACTGCTTTCATCAGAACTGGAAACAACGCTTGTTGAGAAGTCATCGTAAAAATTATAACATTAATCAATTTCTTTTCTATAGGAATGCTAATTGAAAATTAACAAGGCTGGAATTTTATAAGAGTTATCAACTCTAGACGCAATGTTAGCAAATGATTTTAGAAGTTTGCTAAACATTGCTTCTCGCTTCCTCCTCCGAGAATTCATAACATGATTTGTTAATTGAAACTGAAACGACGACTCACCAGGCGTGTTCAATTTACGTCATCGGGGAAGTCCCGTTCTGATTGAATAAGATATCTTTAATCGGTTGCTTAATTTGGGAATAGCCACAAGAATTAATTACGATTTTTCCGCTGCATTATCGTATCATCATTTCTGATAAGCTTGTAATTTGAAATATCTTTATAAGTAATCAGTAGAGAGCATGATCTGAGATAAGCTAAACGGGAATAGTCCCTCACGCAAAATATCGGAAGTTGTAATTTAAAATAATTGCAATAAACGATGAGATTAACCAGTTAAGAACTTTAAGTTAGGTTTATAACAGTGAAAAATTTATTTCTCAATACCACTCTTAAATCAGAAATTAATTTTGATAAAGAGCTTAAAATTTTAATTTGTGTACTGGCAATTTATTTTCTTCATTGTGAATGAAATTTTATTTTTTAAGAAAATTGAACTATTTGTTCTAATAAATATATTCTTAAAAAAAAAAAGTTTAAAATTTTTTTAGAACATTCTGTTAAATACCTAAAATAACAGTTTCTGACATTTTTTTTTTTCCTGATATAATTTTTTTAAAGTTTTTAACAAAAAAAGAGGGGAAAAGAGCTTTCATTTTTTTTAAAATTTAAAATTCACAAAGAGCTAAAAAATTTAATGTTGTATGACATGTTATTTTCTTCATTGTGATTAGTAGCAGCATTCGCTAGAAAAGTTGCTTCTATTTCCACTGAGGCAACTTGTAACATGTCAACAGGTAGCATGCGTCAATGCCGAATGCTACACACAGTTTTTCAACCTATGGCACATATTCACACACCTAGAAACAGGGAACACTAGAAAACATGTAGCATGCGTCATGTCTTCAGTGTTGCCTCAGTGGAAATGCGCCTTTAAATAATTTGTTTTAAAAATTTGTTCAAAATTTTCTTTAGAACAAACATAGATAATAAATATTAATTAAAAATACAAATTAGATAAAAAATAAGGTATAATAAACAAAAATAATTAATCTAAATCAAAATAAAAAGCTGACGTTTCGGATAGAGCCTATCCTTTATCAAAGCAAGAGGATAATTCTCTAATATTCTATTTGCTTTTAGAGAATTATCCTCTTG
>JAHWFO010038666.1:871824-897317 GCA_023313115.1 Rhysida immarginata | reverse complement strand
TATCGTTTAAACTGACATTGAAATCTACTGTGTAATGATCGATTTCGGCGTGTTATATGAATGCAGATGTTATGATGGGTTTTATTTTGAGCAGTAGGCTTACTATTCATGATAGCACGGGTGAGGTGAACATCCCACTTTCGTGCTCTTTCCCATTTTTCATGACACACACAAAATGCACTACACTTTTTTCACCGCTCGCTCTGAGGGACGTCACTAGGTGCATTTAGTGTGCACATGTCGAACGCGCCCTACGTCATCATTCTCTCACCGGTGAGGGTTTTTGACCACAGCCTATGTGGCGGCAGCTATAAATAGGATGCGATGAAAACAATGCCATAGGTGAGCGAAGATTCCTATACATCTTTTTATTTGGTAACCAATGGGCCCCGCCATTACACTCGAGCAAACATTAACCTTAGCCTACAAGAAATGAGAACATTTTGGGCTAAGCATTAACAGACAAGAACAGCGCCGCTGTGGCCAAAGTTTTCGGTAAAAAGGTGTTGACTTTTTCAGTTTTATCTTTACCGCTGTCGAAAATTTTTTCTCTCAAATGCATATTGTTAAAAGTAAAATCCGAAACAGATTATCAGTAAGAACTTGCGAGGGAATATTTCAGGTAAAATATGGATTGATATTAGGAGGTAAAACGTGTGTAACTTTCAAACCTTCCAGTGAAATATTAAAAATTTTTCACTATTGATGTAATATATGTGTGATGTAAATGTAATTATAATTAGATTCCTTTAACAACATGGTTTCATTTTGCATTTATGCCTTTTTTTTTCTTGTTAATATATTGTAATTTTCTAGTGAATTCGATTTCGCTATCGCAGCAATGCAATATATCATCTGCATTGGTTCCTTGAATGCTGCCTGTAATCAATGTTGCGCGTTCTGGCAGGAGCAAACAGAAAATCTAAAAACACTGACTTCTCTTCGTCAGTCGGCAACATTGTTGTTTCGGGGCGAACCCCAGCCCACCTAGTCCAGGGGACCATAAGGCAAGCCTGTTTGCCTCCAACTATAGCCTTTTACCCAATTCGTCGGAACTTTCGAGCATAAAAATAGATACAGGAGTCACCCTATTCATTGCTAAGGGAAGCCAGTGGCACCAAATTCAATTACTTTGTGGATCAGCTGGGTTGGAGCAAAACATTCTCTTGTTGGCATAGGACTGATTTGTTATTAAGCGTCATTATTATGTTATTTTAAAGTACCACGAGATTTGAAATCGTAGAAATTCTGTGTGATATACCGGTAGTTTTTTTTTTTAATTTCTTTTTTAAATAAATTAATCATTCTAAAAAGAGTATGGTTTTTGATTTCTCTTATCTGTTATCTGTCGATTTGTCCGTCGGAAAATTGTTGTCATTAATATTTTTCGAACAACTAATGGCTAAAGCCTATGCCACAGCGCCCTCGGGCCGACGTTTTCCTTATCGATCGCAAAAGATCAGTCTTTAAGTCACTCTTTTTACCTTCATTTACCTAAGCGAACTGCCAGTTCATGCTGAGAAAAATACGATTTCTGCTCTTCAAACTTTTTCCTTTACCTCTTGCCGTCTGATAGTGAAAATTTGTGGATGCTTAAATTTAATATTTATGTAATTAAGATAGTACATAATTAAACAAAGTGCTTTTCTGTCGTCTTATCTCTTAAACTTTTCCTTCTCATACCATTAATCTACTCACTATCTCAGCCTCTAAAGACTCATTTGCGATTTCATAAATAAACTGTATAGGCAGATTTTATGACAAGTTCACTTTTTAACGCACTGCAGTGTTCTCTGATCTCGATATAGGAGATATCATAATTCATAAAGTAGTTTTATCTCCTTCTTTGCCTCATGAATTCATATTACAGGGAATTTTTTTTTTTTACTTTTTTCAAGGAGGACTATAAATGAATTTATTGAATGCTTTTTTTGTGTGTGAAATCTTAAAATTGATTGAAATTGATTGATGACAATAAAAAAAATTTGGGAGATTAATTTAAAAAAAAAATTAAAACGTACTGTCAATACCGAACACCACTTTATTTTGAAACTTAAAAGGAAAAAATTTAAAAATCCTTTTTGTAAGAGGCCAACGAGAGAGACCGTCACAATCTTGAAGCCGACTGTTTAGGCGCTCGCCACATTGGAAGACTCAGATCAACTATTTCATAAAATTCATAAATTTCTTCTAGACAACTAACAATGTGTTCTTCAGTTTATGGATACACCGTAAAAACTCGCAAGGATGGGATATACACTATCCATCCAAAAGTAATCGGACACTTTCGAATTTAGACGTTTTGTCGAATATCTAGAAAATACTTGACGAATTATCCTGAAACTTCAGAGATGTAAAGAGTATGTTAAACCTCATTTATTTCAGCCAAGATTTTGTCCCGAAGGCAAATAAGGGACTAGCAACGAAGTGAACCAAAAAAATAATGTTTGGGATCGCCCTGTAAAAAATAATGCTTGAAATGCGATGTAGCTCTAACATATGATTAAGAAGCTTCTTTCAGTTATGTGTTCATTTATATGAGAATATCACTATATTCATGGAGATATAAAGGTTTCTTTTAAAAAATCGAAATGTTTTCGTAAGTTTTTCGTTTATAACATGCAAAGTTTTCAACCCAATGCAATTTAAAACAGGTCCAGGGAAGTTCTGGTCCAGGGAACGTGCCAGATTTCTCATGTTCCAGGTAGTCATCCACTATTTCAGCCCGATGCGGACGAGCATTAACGTCCATGTAGAGACATTCTGGACCTACCGCACTCCTGAAGATACGAACATGTCGGTACACCTAGACAGTTATGGCCTTTGTCCGAAGGCTTATTGCGGTGTATGGGAACGCATCATGATGCGCGCCCACACCATCGCACCATCACCGCCATAATATTTGTATAACACATTTGCCTGCAAAAAAATAGTTGCCATGACTTGGTACGTGACCCTAGTATATACAGCATACAGGGTGTCCAAAAGGTCTGGTAACATGGCAGATATCTCAAAGCTGACAGATAGGCGAGTCTGACGAGTGTGGTTTATAGGTATAACAGGGGGGTGGAGAATTCATTGCCGCACTCTAATTTGACTTTGACTCCCAAATTTAAGCTCATCCATTTGCTATTTTCTTTCTCGCCCATTTTCGCAAAATCTTTCAAGGGAAAGGGTGTGATTAAAAATTGTTTTTAGACTAATGTGGTGTTGCTCTACAGGGTAGCAATCGGAAATTTTTCTGTATCTTTAATAGCTTTCGAGTTAGCAAATGGATGACTTCAAGTTTGGAGGTCAAAGTCCAATTTAAGTGCGGCAATGAATTCCCCACCTCCCTATTACCTATAAACTACACGCATCAGATTTTGCCTACCTGGCAGCTTTAAGATATCTGCCATGTTACCAGACTTTTTGGTTTGGTTTGGTTGGTTTGGTTTGTTTGGTATTAACGCCCTTTTCAACTGCTATGGTCATTTCAGGACGGCGTTATAGGGGCCGCAAATTTTGCCTCGAAAGGGTTCTTTAACGTGCAGCCGGCAAACGACTACACGGGACCAACGGCTTTACTTCCCTTCCGAAGGAAGTGCGTGATCTCAGAATTTCCCCCTGAAAAATCCTCGTCGTCCTCGGCCAGGATCGAACCCGCGTACTCGGGCATCAGAGGCGATCACGCAAACCACTGAGCCACCGAGGCCGATCAGACTTTTTGGACATCCTGTATACATAATGACCCTGTCAAAGTCAATCTGAAATATATCTTCAAAGTTATGAAAATATATTGTAAATAATGTAAGCTTCTATAAGTTATAATAGTATATCCGTAATTTAAACGTAGCAAATCAAATTAAATTAAACAACTAGACAAAATCAGATTTACAGAATGAATTTTTTAATCTATTTAGAAATTACATTATAATAGTAAAATTTGTGTATTTAGCTATAAAAATTAATAGAAAGATTAAGCTGTAAGTTGAATATACAAAAATCTCATAAAAATGAATGAACAATCGTTTGAATGAAAATGTCTCCTTTGAAAGCAAAAAACAAAAAACAAACTCCGTTGTCGAGATGAAAGTGGGACGATAGAGAGTGATTAAACCAATCATCGCCACCGGATGAGATTTCTCTTTTTTTTTCAGCGCAAATATTTTCAAAAAGTGTTTGTTCAAAAATTCATGGAAATCTTCCCAGCGATGTGAAAGAGCTCATTACGCTCAATGTAATTATTTGGAAAAGAGGAAAAAGAAACTTTGTGGGTTGATTTAATCCTACCTTTTAAATTGGAAAAAAATTTACAAGAAAAATGAATTTATTAAAGTTAGTTGAGTTTTTAATGTCAATTTCAGGCTATTAAAAGTATCATTTCATTTGGTTATCTTTATTTTTTGTTTAAGAAAAACGTTTTTCTTAATACATGATTTTGATTAGCTCTTGTAATAAAAATTAAATTTTAAATTTTCTTACGGAGGTCAATAACTGTTCTCTTCTACAAGATAATTTGATTCATTACTGTCTGTAAAATTAGATAATTAAGGAAAATTCAATCAAGATAAACTGGCGCCCCCCCCCCGCCAGTAGGTCGTTTGTTTTTATTTCTTTCTTCTCTAACAGATAGCAAAGGATTCAATAGAGCGGCCCAAAAGTCGATGGGTAGGCCTACCAATTTATTCCCGCAACGATGTGTAAATTGCAACTTATTTTCAGTGTAAGGCCTACCAATCTCAAAGCATCTACAGGGTGGGGCAAAAGATGTGCATCGGTTTAGAAGGAGTGCAGTGAAGAAAGTACTCAAGTCAGAGAATTAACGTTTATTTTTTTCGGATAAGTATACAATCCCATTTTTCCATCAAGTTTTGAAGATCACATCAGCAAGATGGCGGCCATCAGAAGCGATGCAATGACGAAGGCGATTTCTGAAGCTTCTAACCGCGTTATGGCACATTTGAACGGGGATGGCGGTTATTTCCTCAGTGATTCTGCGTTTCAGGTCTTCCAACTTGTGGGGACGATGTTGGAAAACTTTTTCCTTGAGCCCAATAGCGAAAGTTCTGCTTGTTAACAGTTCCTGTCAGGTGGAAGTGGGCCTCGTCACTACTGAAAAAAGTTGACGTTTCAGGGATGTGGTCCAGCATTTCTTGGCATCGGTTTACACGGTTCTCGTTGTCATGGACCGTCAGCTCTTGAACAATCATCATCTTGTATGGATGTAATGGCAAATCTTGATGCAGAATCCTCCGTAAAGATCGAGTTGACATGCCCAAAGCAAGTGCGAGTCTACGGCAGAGCGCCGTGGTGACTGCTCAACAGCTGCTCTAACCGCGTTCACGTTTTCCAATGTTCTTAAGGTACGTGATCTTCCAATTCTCCTTGGCGTTACTGTGGAACCCGTGGCTTGCAATGCACGAACCCAACGTCTGATTGCCGTGCGGGACGCTTTCACCACGCGGAATGTGGAAGTGAATTCAGAAGGCCCTCTGTGTGGCGATAACGGAACGGCCATTTTGCAAAAAAGCGCTAACGGCAAACCCATGATGCTGTCAACTCCAAACCATCGTGCGATATGAAAGCGGGATAATGCTACAAACTCCATGATACACATCCCAGACTCCTAGCGCCACCATACGCTGAAAACTGGCAAAGCGAAACCGATGCACTTCTATTGCCCCACCTTGTACTTGTAAGAGTGTGCTCATGTTCCGCAGAATGCTACTATGTTTTGACATTGGTAGGCAACACAAGTGATTTATATCCCTGATTTTGACAATATACATTTTGGATTTCATGTGTCATGCAAAATATACATATGAAATAAACTGTACAACAAATTTGAACTTTTTTTCTGTCCTTTAGATGAAACTATGTGATTCTGTATAAACAAAAGGTACTTGATTCATATCTCAAAACCAAAATGTTCCATCAGGTACAGTTTTTATCGGAGACCCACTTTTTATTTGCTTAATTATAGAAAACACAAATACTAAAATGATTTTTTTGACCGTTTCCTCTTGTAGGCATCTGTTGGTGTGTCCCTGATAACAGACAAGGAATATTCAGCTAGCATATTTCCATTCCATCGTTAAGCTCTGCCTGTGTGATTTCATGATGTGAACATGTCATAGATGTAGATGGTTGAAAGTCAGGATCTTGATGGTTTGGGTCATCGGAGGTGTCTTCATCTAAATTAACAGTATATTTATCTGGAGCTGTATCTGGAGTATATTTATCTGGAGTATATTTATCTGGAAGTATATTTATCTGGAACTGATCGCATAGCGCTTCTACAGAGGGTTGAGTACGTTACAACTAAACGATTTGCAAGCCGCCATGTTCGGTGATGTTCTATCTGGTGCCCACGGTGTCGAATTATGGCTCTGCATCGCAGTTTCCATTCAATGAGACTTCGCCTCAAAGAATTTAGGTCGATGTGTGCCAACCCCCCTTCACAGGCTATCCATAGACCGTCCAATTTACGGGGTCGTCTACTTCCAAGGGCGCGTTTTAGCAGTCCAAAGCCGCAATAATCCATGGGGGATGCGTCTGGAGATTTCACGGGTATGTCTTTAAACGAAATTGAATGTATGCCCGTCTCCTGCTCCAGTGTTCGCAAATGGGCGATCATTGACTTGGACCTATGAGTCGCAGCTTTATCCTGATGCACCATACCAGATTTCGGACGCTTAACCAGTCGGAGATTTTTGTGGATTATGTTGCCTACCGTTGACTGTGATACCCCTACCTTATTTGCGACAGCCCTTCGAGTTTTGGGATTTTCTGCAGAGATGAGACGCTTGACTTTGCTACAACCTCCGGTGTTCTGCTTGGAGTGGGTCGTTGTCTTGAGGGTCCAGGTTCGTTTAACGTTGCTGGTATTGCGGTTTTTCTGTTTTTATTTAGTATGTTACAAACAACTGCCTTCTTATCGGTGAGACCCCTAGATTTGCATTGTTTTATAATCATGGGATACAACCGCTTCGCGTCGGAAAGTGCATTTATACAGGGTGACCCAAACTTAACCAGTATAATTGTTTAGGAACATTGTATGATTCAAATAGAACAAAAAATGTCCTATAAACATTACATCTAGTTTCGATCGTGTGTGAGATATCGACGTTTGTCTGTTTTCTTTTATTTTATATACGAAGAAACCTTCGATTGCAATTGGACGGATGCCCTGCCCACTCTGGTAGAGGAGTACGAGACTGGTTGAATGTCAATTATTCGGACAGATGGATCGGTAGAGGTGGTCCAGTGACTTGTCCTCCTAAGTCACCGGACCTCACCCCATTAGATTTTTTTCTGTGGAGAACACTGAAGGAGGAGGTCTAACAGCAATCCGCCCACCACCAGAGATGAGCTCATTGCATCCATTCAAGCTTGTAGTTGAGGAATTACACCCGACCAGATTGTGGCAGCTACCAGCTCAGTTGTCCGAAGATGTAACCAGTGCATTGGAGCTGGGGGCAACCATTTTGAGGGGCTTCCTCGACATTGATTTGTTACTATCTTTTTATTCTTATTCCTTGTATCATTTTAGTTTTGTTTTGTAGTTCAATGTGATGTTCTGTCAGTATCATGGCGCATTGTCTTGCTGGAAGCAGCCATCTCCATTGGGGTACGCCATCGACATGACAGGGTGGACTTGACCGGCGACGATACGGAGGTATGCTGTGCCATCCAGACGTTGTTCAACACGTATTAACGGACCCAACGCATGCCAGAAAAACATTCTCCAGACCATAACACTGCCCGCACCGGCCTGAACGTTTGTACTCATGCATTCGGGGTCCATGCTTTCGTGCTATTTCCGCCAGATTCTCACGCGGCCATCTGCATAATGTAACTGGAATCGTGACTCGTCAGACAACATGATTTGTTTCCACTGCTCGATAGTCCAGTCCTTGTGCTCCTGAGCGAATTGGAGTCGTTTCCGCTTGTTGGCTGAGACCGCTTGTGCGGACAGGTCTTCGGCTTCCGTATCCTATGTGATGCAGTGTACGGCGGACAGTGCATTCAGAGACCGTTTTGGAGGACCCCTGATTAAGGTCAGCAGTTGTTTGATGCACACTTGCCCTCGTATTATCCTTTACCAGTCGTGACAGTTTCCGTTCTGTCCGGTCATCAACCATCGCGGGCGGCCACAACGCGAACGTTCAGACCCCGTCTTCCAGCTAACCGTCCAGTCTTTAAATACTTTAACGACGGCTGCTCTTGAGCACCCCGCGAATGCTGCTGTTTCGCTGATACTCGCTCCAGAGCTCCGAGCACCTACAATCATCCCGCGTTCGAAGGCTGTTAAATGGCGTCGTTTACCCATAGTTGAAGAATGGAACACGTCTACTGTTGTCGACGACACTCAGCTTCCCTTTTTATATTGGTCCGGCCCGCTAGCAACATTGTGGCGACGTCCGAGCGCGCATTTGCATAAACATGTCAGGTGGTCATAATAATATGCTCACTCAGTGTATTAGTAGATACCAAGTTAAATTTTTACTTAAAAATTAAATTAAACTGTAACTTAAATTCCATTAAATGAAGTTTAAGAAAAGGAAAATGAAAGAAAATAATGGCATTTGCCTTTTCTTATGTATCCTTTTATATTGGGAATAAATAGCGAAACCGATTGGAAACTCCGTTCTCCCTTTGTAAAATACCTACCAATTTCATTGATAGCAAAAATACTATGAAGAAACAATCCTTTTCAACGACATTTCTTGAAGATGAAAGTTGTTAGTGAAATCTACTTCAAGGAGATAAGGAACCAATAAAACTTGAAATGGAAAAGTTAATCTCGAGAATGAAGTTTATTTCAATGCATCACTTTTTCGTAAACGCAAAACGTTTCTAAAAAGGTAAGTTAAAAAAATATATGTATATTTTTAAATGATACGTGGGGATTTTAAGAATTATGGCAAAATTTAAAATACTTTTTTTTAATTACAAGATACAGAAAATAATTTGAATTGTTCGCTTTTAGCTGATCGATATTCAAGTCCTATCGAACACCTGCCTTATCAAAGTTAGCAACGTGTATCGACCCGTTTTAAGTCTCTTATCGAATTTGAAAGACAAGCTGTCATGAAGATAAGCATGTCCCATATTCATTGTCAGGAATCATCGATCAGGTACCATCCACCTCCGATTAGGAAAACAGTAGCTACATTCAAAAACTCCGTGTTAGTCGTGTTAAGCGTGTTGTGTTGGTAAAATCTGATTAATTATTTTACTTTATTTATTCGTATAATCAAGTTTATTTAATTAAATAATTATGAGCTTTATTTTATTTTATTTATTCGTATAATCAAGTTTGTCCCGTGTTGCAAAACGCCTAGCACGGAGCACGGGCTTTTTACGTCCGTGTTCGTGTTAGTTCTCTAGCACGACATTGGCGCGCATGCTCATTGTGGCATTCCTTATCTCTCTCATGAAATCCGCAATGGTGGGAAAACATTGTTAAGGGACATTGTTAGCTCTAAAACAATACAAATCATAAACGTGCAAATAATCACAAGCTACATTCAAAAACTCCGTGCTAGTCGTGTTAAATGTGTCGTGTTGCTAAAAATCTGATGTCACTTCCTGCATGAACCGTGTCCCGTGTTGCAAAACACCTACCACGGAGCACGGGGATTTTTCGTCCGTGTTCGTGCACAGCCTTCTCTAATCATGTAAGCTGTGGTTCGTGTTAGCTCTCTAGCACGATATTGGCGCGCATGCTCATTGTGGCATTCCTCATCTCTCTCATGAAAAGCTGTAATGGCGGAAAAACGTCGCTTCCCTGAATATTTTATAGTTATACGAATTAATTGCGCCATCATCCCATGATTAATTAGTGTAGAAGGAACTCTATTTGTTCAAGAACATCGGTTATGGAAAGCAGAAAAGTTATTTTTGATAATCGGAGAAGATTGGGTCGAAAGTAAACTGCCTATCGCTAATAGCTCCACTATCTCCATCTGGCGGGAAAATTGTAACCACGATAATTAGGACACGACTTACTGTATGCTAACGACCTGTTCATTTAGCTGATTTCCATTGTTGTTTCAGGCAGACAAAACAATACCGCCTAGAGAGAAAGCCTGCTCACGGAAAAATCATACATTATTACATCACCTACGGCAGGGACAATTTCGTGCTTATTATCAATGACGTATATTAAAGATAGACTCCAAATCCTATTGTTAACAGCGGCAAAAAGTGAAGCAAATTGAGCCATGATACGAGGGTTGTACCAAAAGTAAGGTTCCCATATTTTTTACAAGTAGAAAACATTGCTTATTGTTATTAATTTATACATCGTTGAAAAGCTTACACTGTTGTCTATTTTTCAACATAGTCTCCATTTTTTTCGACACACTTTTGAAGACGGTGCTCCAGCTTTTGTATTCCTAAGTCGAAGAAGTCTCCCGCCAATCCGTTCTTTCAATTGTGCCGTGGGAAGCTTCAGGAATGCGTTCAACAAGTTCACGGACAGTGACCCTCCGATCTTTTAGCAGCTCACTGTTGATCTTCTGGGCAATCGAATCCGAAACCGGCGGTCTTCCACTCCGTTCTTCATCGTGAACTTCCGTGCGACCCTCAGCAAAAGCCCTGCACCATTTTCGGACGTGCTGAACGGACATGCACTTTTCACCATAAACCTCAGTTGCCGATGAATCTCCACGGGCGGTAACTTCCTTGCGTGGAGAAACCGGATTACTGCTCGAACCTCGCACTTGGCGGGAGCGGCGATCAACACTTCCATCTCTGACGGCTGCCAAGCGAACACTGAGCGCCGTAGGAATCGCTCGAGAGTGGGGCTCGAGAGTGCGGGAACCACTGCGCACGGCACTGTTGTCGGATTTAGCCTAGCACCTTCCCTCGAGGCTGTAGCTCATTGGGAACCTTACTTTTGGTACAACCCTCGTAGTTCTGGGCAGGAGTGAGCCGTGGAGTAATTAGCTGTCTGGCTGCTTTGTTTTTGAAGATTTTGGGCCTGAGGAATAATTAATTCAAAACCATTCCTCAAAGTTAAACTGCGTACAACTGTACAAACAAACAAGAAAAAGGATCAGGAATCATTTTCCACATAAAATAAATCAAAAATACGTAACTAAAATGAAAATACGTAACTGAAAGACAATCGAAACGAAATTGAAATTGATACCATGATCGAAAAATTGTTTATAAAATATAATAAAATTCTTCAAATACAAAGTAAACGAAAAGATAAACTTATCACTCCGTGATCGGCGTGTGAAAGAATTATTAATCAGTTACTCTTTTGTTTAGCCATGTGTTTTGCATCATCTTCACTCACTTTCGGCCATGACAGTTCTGGGCATGGAGCTTCCCAATTTGCTTCAAGTTACAACAATAGGATTCGGAGTCTATCTTTAATATACGTCATTGCTTATTATTGATAGAAATATGATCAACAATACCCTACCGTAGGTGATGTAACAATCAAATCGGTCTCAACTCAAGTGGCAGCACAAATCGTGCTCGACAGCACAGACAACACGAGCACATTCAAAAATTAACCTAGCAAGGATCGTGCTATAGCTTAACACGACTAACACGGAGTTTTTGAATGTAGCTACTGAATTTCATTCCCAAAATCTGAAAAACAACTATTTTCTATTGGCATACGATATTCAAAAGGAATTCCGCCAATTAAAATCAAAACTCACTACGAACATTTATTACGAAAATACAAAGTTAGCAAGAAATAAGTTTCTCACTTCAGAGGGCTGTAGAATGGGTTCTATTGGTCCAAGTGAGATAAAATTGGAACTACAGATAATTCAAACGATGCGCTTGACATTTATTAAATAAAATTTTTTAGTATAAAAATCCGCCCATAGGTGGCGCTGTAATACACATAAACTCATTTCATACGCTTTATCAATGTGAAATAAGATAATAAAGTAGCATTACAACTGCTCAAGATGTCGCCCGGAGTGAGTCTGCTGGGATATCAAGAACATGGCGTCGAATCTGGCACAGATGCTGGCCTTTGACGGTAGATCTTGTCCTTCAGGAAATCCCACAACCAAAGGTCGCGGGGGGGTGATATCGGGCGAACGAGGAGGCCATGCCATTGGAAAATGACGGCTGATCACTCGTGCAACTGTGAAGTGCTGTCGTTTTATGGCTACCTTTACACGATGATCAATGTGAGGAGGTGCGCTATCCTGCATGAAAATGATGCCCTGAAGGCATCCACGCTGTTGCAGTTGTGGGATTACAAAATCCCTCAGCTTGTGACAGTACCGTTTTCCTGTGAAGATACAGGTTTTGAATCCATTTGCAGTTATCTCTTCGAAAAAAATACGATCCAATGGTAAAGGTAGCCTGGATAGCATGAGGGATGTCCGCTGCCTAAATTCGACAATTGTGGGTGTTAACTTGCCCATTGAGATAAAAGTGGGCTTCGTTACTCCACAGAACGTTCCATGGCCAAGTGACGTCGACCACCATTCGAGAAAGGAATTGAAGTGCAAAAGTTGTAAGAAACTCCTGAGTCCTCGTCCTGCAAGTAGTCCACTGACTTGATTTTGTAGAGATAAAAATGCAAAATCCGCCGTAAGATTTTTCGTACAGAGGAATACGGCATATCCAATACATGGTAAATAACTGGCATACTCACACTACCATGCGGCGACTGACTGCTGGCTTCAACGACCGTGGTAGCCACATTTTCGATGCCAGAAGACGGGATTTGCTTTCGTCCTCTACCTGGAAGAATGGCAAGTTACCCAGTTGTTTCGAATTTCTATATCTTGCGTAGTGCACATGGAGTCATTGGACCTTTTCGTATCCGCTACATACGACGGAATTCGTTTACAGATGTAAAGGCGTTCTGCTGGTTCTGGTAGAAGAATTTTACCAGTAGCACTTTTTCAGGCAACTCAGGCATGATGTGCAAAGCAGTAACTAATGCTCTTGCAGAATCCACCGTCTTTTTATCCGAAGAATACTGCTAATAGGCATGCGCTGTAACGCAGATGTTTCACATTTTCCATACATGCAAAGAAATACCATTTGTGTTAGACGGCCATCTATTGGTGACTATTTATACTAAATTTTTTTATTTAATAAATGTCAAGCGCTTCATTTGAATTATCTGTAGTTCAAATTTTATCTTATTTGGACCAATAGAAAGCATTCTACAGCCCTCTGAAGTGGGAAACTTATTTCTTGCAAAACCTGTATATTGAGCTTATTACACAGATCAGACAAATGATAACGTCCTTATGCAGAAAATCGAGGCTAACGAGAAATGATGACGTCTTTCTCGTTAGCCTCGGGAGAAATTGGAAACAGGTTACGTGATTGCGTCCCACTGTATCGCCAGGTGCGCTGCAATCGGTGACATACTAAATTGTAGGATTTAAGAAAAAAAACATGAGTCATGCACTTTCCATCACGTAAAAATATATATATAGCATATCCTTTGGAGAATTTTCATACAGAATTCTTTATTAAACATCAAAATACACGTGAAAGGCAATGTTTCGAAACAGCGCACCCGGCGGTACAGAGGGACTTTGCAACAATCGATGACGTCAAAACAATGAGCCATGCTGTTTCCACCACTTTAATATTCATTGTCCCATCTGTGTAATCTGTGGCTTCTAAAAACCTCTTCAGTATTACTAAATGGATGTATGTATATACTGGGTGTCTCACTTAAAGTGAACCAATAGCCAACTTCCAAAATACAAATCTGACAGAGTACTTTTAATGGAAGAATTATTGTACTTTTATGTGAGGAGTTTTTATGTGCATTCCATTTCCAAAAATACCGCGCCAGTTTCAAAGATGGAAGTCAACTTTGAAATGTGCAATGGAAACCCCTATTTTTAATGGTATTTTCAGATTATATACAATATTTGAGAAATGTTTTATTCTTGGTATTTTTTTCAATTGATCCAGTAGTTTAGGAGATAGAGGCATTGAAAGTATGGAACTTTTAAAGTTTTGAACCCAATTTTATCGATGAAGACAAAGAGATAAAGGGTGGATCTTAGAGACATTCATATTTTACTTTTTGATGGTCTTTAAGAGTCCGAAGTCTTAATTTAAAAAATCCAATTTTTTTTTTGTACGCACGCAGAGTCTGTTAGTTGCCACTTGACATCACCAAGCAAGAAAATTCTATTCAACATAATCAAGGCAACGGTCGGCACAGATGCTCAAGACATGTAAATTATTCGTATGGAATAAATGACCATGGCTCACAAGAAAGCTCTCAAAGCCCTTGAGTATCAGAGCTCCTGGAGAGGAAACGACAACCTGATGAGAGGAGTTCTGGTACTTCCCTGTGTAGACTTTCGTCAAACTTTGCCCATCATCCCAAAGTCAATACCGGCCGATGAGATCCACGCATGTTTAAAACGCTCATTTTTGTGGAGGCATGTGCGAAAGATAATTTAAGAGCAAAACATGAGAGTACATCTGGGGAATGACAGTGCCCAAAGTTTCTCAAAAGAAATTACTGAAGATCGGAGAAGGTAGATTAGCAATCGAGTCTTCTGGCAAGATAAAATTGCCATCCGATTTTTTTAAACTTGTGTCGTCCGTCGCAGACTAATAGACGCAGTCTATCTGGCTGTTTTCCAAAACTATCACAATTTGGGTGTGAGAGAAGGCCATTCTTGCTGTTAAAATGATGATGACCACGAAATAAACAATCAAATACCTGCAATGTTACTAGGCAAGAGTCACGGAATGCAAGTCTATCTACACCGTAGTAGATGTCGATGAGGTCGTCAATTTCCCACCAGAATTCTAAACTCACTTGTTCTGGCTGTATTGCCATCTCATTGTCTTTCACTTAAAATGGGATCTCGAATTATTTTACTATGGAACCTCGACCCGCCAAAACTTTGCAACGGCACAAGGCTGTGTGTAAAGAAGAATGATGGGCAATGTAATTGAAGCGACTATATTAACTGGAAAAGGAGAGGCTGAAACAGTTTTTATCCCACGGATAGCATTCATTCCAACCTGTCTGGCAAGAAGAACTCGATCGACCTCTATCCATAAAGTAGCCGAGGCAAGACTCCATAAAGAAGGGGTTTCGACAGCTACAATCAGAAGCGTAAACCACTACTTAGAAGTAGACAAAACCCAACGTCGACAGCTGTATAAGAACTGCTTGGCATGGAGAGACTTTAATGATGACGAGTTATTTGTTCAGATAACGAAACGCGAAACTCTTAACCCCCCCCTCCAAATATGAGGATGTTTTGGACAAGGTAAGGCCGCACACCTAGCTGTTTTGGAGAGTGCCATTAATGCTAGGAAGTGTTAGGATTTCTACACTATGCACGCCTATCATGTTTGGGATACTTGGATGTCGAAGGTAACGCAGCGAGATGGATCGATCAACGAAAGGCCTGGATTGGTTGCTTTTGTTTCATGTTGACCTTCTTGTAAATGGTTTTTGATTGCTTAATTTATTTTAATTCTCTGCATGCTAAATTACTCACTGATGAAGGGAGCATAGCCCCCGAAATGTACATCTGAGGCATTAAAAATGATTGTGGACTTGTAGTTTCTTCTCATCGCTCGATTGATCGTTGTGTCCACAGTTTCTTGATGAATTTTTCTTCTAATATGTGGGTACCTCTTGAACTGACCACTGCCAATAAGACCAGGCGTTTGGAAATGTGCACCTCTACCGCATCGAATCGTCACCTGCGACGAAAAATGGATTATGTATGATAATCGTAGACGATCTTGACCATGGTTAGGCAAGGAACAGCCTCCTGGACGACATCCTAAGCCATCTGTAGTGCCAAGAAGACTTGTTCCTTGTACGGTGTCTACAGACGGAATAAATCATCGGACTTTCTTGTCAAGTGGCCAAACCATCAATACAGAACGTATTGTGCTGATTTGTAACAAATGCACTAGATGGTTTTGATCAACAGACAGGGTCAACGGATAAGAACGAACGATATGCTAGTACTAAATGCTTTCACTAAATTCTTTGGCCTATGAAGTATTGCCTCATCCTGCCTATTCCCCGGACTTATCTCCTACAGACTATCATTCGTTTCGTCGCCTGTAACACTTCATGTCAGAGAAACAGTTCACGAGAGGCAACGAGTTTCATCTTGCAATTGATGAATTCTTCAGATCCCAGCCAAAAGAACTTTTTTAAGTTAAGGAATCATGGCTTCGCCAAATAGAGGGTAACTATATGCCGAGTCACAGGGGTATATTTTGATTAGGGAAGATATTATAACGCGTCCAAATGTGTTGCTCATTTTCAGGACAATTCATTCGTACCGATGCGATACATCTTTATCCTAAGGTAATGGGTACTCCCAACAGGACAGTGCTGCTCTATGCCGTAGCGTTTGGATTTTATCCGAATGGTTCGGCTTGTTTAGAAGAACTTATGGTATCCTATTCTCAATGAGCATTTATGGTATGGACCTCGACCTGGTCATCAGAGACTGGAATGTGACGTAATGAATTAGCCGAGTTGATTGAATAACAAAATGTTTCTGGGACGAAATGAATGTGACGAATTGAATATGTCGAATCGACTGAGTGACAAGTGATTCTGGGACGAACTGAACGTGACAGTTTGAATGAGACGAAATAGGGTGACCTTTTGAATATGACAACGTGACTATGACCAAATCAAGTGTGACGAACTGAGTAGGAACCATATCGAGTGGTGTTAAGTATGTAATATATTAAGCAAACTGTCACTCGAATGTGAACTTATAAAAAGTTATTTGAGAATCTTATTTCAATTTTGATATCGCCTATTAAAGTTTTACTAATTGATCACTAGATGGCAACTTCAAAGTTTTAAGATTTGAAACCGAAAGTCAGAATGCAGCATGAAGAACCTTATCTAAATCCCCCTAGAAAGTTAAGTTTAATATCTTCTTTATTTACATTCATTGTCTGTGTTTTTTTAGAGATAGGATATATTATCAATTAGCATAGCAGCATTGATCTTTTTTAAAACTTCTTTATATGTAAATTTGACAATAAAAATGAAAATTAAACACAGGATAGTAAAAAGACATTGAAAAAAGCTGACGTTTCGGATGGGATCTATCTTTTCTCAAAGAAAAGAGTGGAAGTGAGGGTGATAACGTAATTAATATAGTATTTTGTTTAAACTAGGGAAATTATATGTCAATCGATTTTTTTTAAATTTCATAATGCAAAAAAGATTAAGGAATTTTTAAAGAACAAAGCAACTGTTGGCCATTCCATTATATTAGAAGTGTCATTTAACATAAGGGAGCAAGATGTCAAAGGAGACGTTTCGAATAATGACAGATACATTTAATAATAACTCACTCAATAAATTTGCAATTAAAGCGAATGAAACGGCATTCAAAAGAAAAACACATATCAAGGAAACCTATCAAAATCCGATCTTATTCTACTCTAAAAGCAACTCGATAAAATTGAAGGATATAAAGCGATAGGAGCCTCGGTCGATGTCGTCTCCCCTTAAGAGACGTTTCAGACCCACTATATCAATAATCATTTATCTTCTGTCAGTCTGTAATCAATATAAATAAAGAGAGACCCTCAATGTGTGGTCTCGTTCTTCCCCTTTCTCTAGTCCTTTACTGAATATCGTGATGCACTACAATGAATAAACGACTTAATAAAAGTTAAATTTTAGCTTTCATACTAAGTGTTTAGTAAACATACGGAAAAAATTCAAGGGGTGGCTCTTTGGGTTATTTTTATCCTTTGATGATTTTGGAATACCGCTTTGTTTCTAAGATACAAGGCGATAACGGTTTTTCGACAAAAACAATACTGATATCTTTAACAACATTCTGATTATTAAAATCGGCTGTTTTTTTTGCACTCACACCAAATTTGTTAAGGGGCCATCTGAAGTCATTAGTTTACACTACTCCAGTGGAAAATGTAGATGATTGAGAAATCGGATAGTTGATTGCAATAAGAAACATCCCTGGTGTTTTTGAGAGAGTACGGCAGTCGATGAGGAGAAAATTGGATTTGTGCATCCTAGCTGGTGGTAGTTACTTTCAGCAGTTATTGTACATTAAGAAGCTTTACATGTAATATTAGGTAATAAAAAATTGCTATTGTCGAAAAACCTTTATCGCCCTTTATCTTCGAAACAAAGCGGCATTCCGAAAATCATAAAAAGGACAACAGATACTTAAAATAATCCAAAGAATCACCCCTTGAATGTTTGCCATATGTTTAGTAAACAACTGATTATATGAAATTCATCTTGTAGTCAGTCATTCCTTTCCTCCCGTGGTGATAAACATCAAAAACATTTTTATATTAGATTTTTGAACGATTAATGAAATATTGTGTCATGAAAATGCACGAAAATGTGTCTGATGTAAAATTTCTTTAAATAAACATTAATGGCCTTTACTCTTTAATGGATCTCGAATTTTGACGGTTTATTCCATGTGAAAGAAAGCGTGGTCAAATTATTTAAGCCTGCACCTGACTCCACCCTACTAATTATGGGCTTTATCAACTTTTCGAAATAACCATTATCTGTAATTAGGTCAGTTGAACACATTTTAAAGTTAAGGTATGAATAAAGCGTGCATTTTGCATAAACGTATACGAAAACATTAATGAAAATATCTAGTAATCAAGTATATCATTTATTGTAAAACTCCAGTTATCCTCTCCCTAACTGCGATTGGTCGAAGCCTAATCACAACGCGACATCGTGCTGCAAGCGCTTTGAGCAAATAGTTCTTTTATTTTCTTTATAAAGAAATGCAATTCATAAATTTTTTAATGGTCCTTAAATGCATATTAAAAAAATAATATTGATATAGTTAAACTTTATTTCTATCAAAACAAAAATTCACTTTTTAAACTGCTGAACTGCAATTAGATCAGGCTCGCCACAAAAAAAATGGCTGACGATGTTGCTTGTGCATCATGGGGGACAGAAGAGAAAATTTTTGTAAGTTCTTTTAAGTGTCCAAAATTATTATTTTTGATCCTGTTCGTCATAAAAGTGTAGGTGTTTTTTAACAATGTATGGTTGTGGATTGTCCAGGAAACCAAGTAACAATGTAATCATACGCAGGGTGAGAAGATCGACCAATCGCAGTTAGGGAGAGGTTAGATGGAGTTTTACTATACTTGAATACGTTCTACAACCTCTGACAATTAAGTTCGGTGAATGAGTTCACACAACAAAATGCAAAACAGATAGAGCCACATTTACTTTATTGTCCTTCGAAATAATCACCCTGGAAGGCAATACACTTTTGGGATCGGGTGTATAAGTCCTGGAAGCTCCTTAGGGATGGCTTTAAGTTCACGTGCCACATTTGCTTGAATGTCTGGAATGTCCGCAAATCTGTGCCCGTTTCAGGCGTGTGAACAAGAAA
The DNA here is from genome assembly GCA_023313115.1 of Rhysida immarginata. NCBI lineage: Eukaryota > Metazoa > Arthropoda > Chilopoda > Scolopendromorpha > Scolopendridae > Rhysida > Rhysida immarginata. Next base: position 877,938 of record JAHWFO010038666.1, on the reverse strand, counting down.
AAGTCTGCTGGTGCCAAGTCTGGTGAATAAGGTGGATGAGCTATGGATACGACCCCTTGTTGGCCAGAAACTGTTGCACGATTACGGCAGTGTTCCTCTTTGATCCATTATCCACAGTTACGTGCACACGCTACACCTTCAACTGAAGAAACGAGCATCTGCTAAACCATTGCACGCACAAACGTAACCTGTCTGAACTTGCTTAAACAATGACTGGGCTTGTATTCACATGCATTGCTACTCGCGTAAAGCTCGCACAGATTAGGGTGTGACGTCATTCACCGAACTTAATTGTCAGAGGTTGTATATCTTTTCGTCTAATCTGCTTCGTAAACACTTCAGTGGATCTTCATCAAATTCTGTATTCAAATCTCTTTTTTTTGAAACTTCATTAATTTAGAATTTAACACAATTTTTCTTCCTTCAATGATGTTCTCAATATTTACTGGACATTATTATTTAGACAGTTTCAAACACTACAGTTTATTCCTTTAAATTTTTACCAGTGACACAAACAAACCAGTGACACTACATCTGTTTAATATTTTATTGAACCCCTTAGTCCTGAATTACAGCAGCCATGCAGGTAGGATTGAGTCAACAAGGTATTGAAGCATTTGAAATCAGTGGAAGAGCAGGCGCTCAGCAGCCATTCTTAGTTCTCGCAGATTTCTAGGAAGAGAATTTTGCTGTCGGATGCGTTCCAACATGTCCCAAACATTCTCTCTGCGGTTGGGCTCTGGAGCAGCCAGGATAAATGACCAAAGTCATCATCATTAAACCACTGCTGAACCAACCCATGGGCGATGAACAGTAGCATTGTCGTCCATGAAGAAGCCGCCACGTACAGGATAAAAATTCATCTTCGTCGGCAATAATGTTCAGGAAGTTCTGGAATTCGCTCGATCTTCCATATGCTTCTTCATATGTGAAATGGTCCGGTACTGTTCTAATATGAATACCGGTTCATTGTACCTCCGCTGCATGACGATCACTCATATGTTCATGGGGGCATTCTTTCTTGTTTTGATTCCAAGAATCACCCCTCGAAGTTTATTACAAACGTATACCTATACCCTGTATAAATTACTACCTAGACCTTCTAAAGTTCAACTTTAAATATATCAAACTCGACTATATGAATAAGGAGCACGAATCGTCTGCTTAAACTGATGACCAACAGGTAAGTCGGGTGTCACATGAGTCTTAAAGTGAACAGGTTAGGGATTTAAATAGGACATTTGGTGATTGTATAAATAACATTTTATTATCAAAAACCGAAATAATTAATAATTTTCAAATATTAAATAAAAAATATTAACTAATTGGGGATCAAGTTTTCTTCACTGACAACAGTTTGTCCTTGCTGCTGTTTCCTCGTGATGAAAAAGTTCCGTCATCCTGGGCGAAGAGAATAAAACACATATATGAGCTGATCAAGAAATTCAAAATTGATAGAAGCACAACAATAACAACACACCTTGTTGTATACACCTCACTGAAACAGCCCATGGAAGAAGGGAAAGATGTCTTATTTATTTATTTATTTATTTATTTATTTGTTTATTTATTTATTTATTTAATATAAAGGGAGATACAAGTCGTCCATCCAGGCTAGTATGTGCGGGGGCCGACGAGGTGGGTTCCTGGATGGGGAAAAAGATACAATGTTTGATGATTTATGAATTTTATAAGTTTTAAAAAAGGGAGGGGAATGATGAAGGGCAGGAGTTAGTTAGGTGGGGGTGTAGAGGGAAAGTTCTTTAGACGGGATTTGAAAATATTGCTGCTTGGTAACGAACGGAGATCTGGGGGTAAAGTGGACCAAAGTCTATTGCCGGTGATAGAGGTACTCTTGAGCTCGTACTTACGTCTAACATGGGCGATTGGGAAGGAATTTCTATATCGGGTGTACGGAGGGTTGTTTACAATCTATGGTAACGATACGAATTCTGTCTTATTTTCCCGAAATTCCCTTTCTCCACCAACGATCATGCTCTATTTGATGGCCATGGGATACTACTATCGCTCTGCAGCGCAGTTTCCATTGCAGTAGACTACTGCGAAGAACGGTAAGACTTATACGTTGCCACTCCTGCTGACAATATTTCCATAGTCCATCCAATGAACGAGGACGTCGGCTTCCCAAGGCTCGTTTTAATAGTCCAAATGCGCAAAAATCCATGGGCGACGCGTCTGGAGACTTCATTGGTATCTCGGTAAACGGTATAGCCTGGATTCCTGTTAGCTGTTCCATTCGTGTCAGAAAATTCTGTGTCGATTTGGACGTATGGCTGGACGCTTTGTCTTGATGGAGACGGACCTTGTCAACGTCGTTTCCGTAAAGAGCAGGTAGTTCCTCTGTATAAATTGATGTCAGAACGTGTTCCTGATAGTACGCAGAATTCACCTTTACATTTTGAGCCACTCTCCGTATCTGTAGCTTGCCTTTATAGGAATAACCCGCGACGATCATGAATCCCTTCGAAAAACTTTCACGACATTCTCTGTACCAATTTGGAAACGATTTGGCTCCCAATGGGCGATAAAAAATCGCCCTTGGTTTTTTGCGGTCCGACAGATAAACATATGCTTCGTCTAATGTGGCCACATACTTCCATTTATCCCTAGCGAGATGACATTCATACAGTTTTCTGCAATTGGTCTTACGTTCTGAAATGTGCCTTGGCAAGAGCTTGTGAACCTTGCTCTTATGTCTCTTTTGCAGTCCCAAATCTTTATGGATAATCTTGTTTACGGTACGAAGAGATGTTCCTACCTTAGCAGCAATGGTCCTTTGGGTCGCTGGATTGTTCCCCGTCACCATTTTCTTTACTTTCCGAATGACAGCCTTTGTGCGACTTGTAGGTGTCCTTGGATTTCCTTGCTTTGCAGTCCCGAAAATCTGTCCTGTACGGGCCAAACCAACACCAGCCAACACGTTATGAACTCCTTTCTTCGAAATGGTGAAACCTCTTCTTCTACATGCCGTAATTATTGCGGAATAACTGAATTTCGCGTCGGAAAGGGCTGTCATGAACCCTTCCCAAAACTGTGACACTTTCGGCGGCATTTCTCCGAGCAAACTAACCCGCCGCCTGCCACACAAATGTTTAAGTACTCACCTGTACTTTTACATAAATTTGCATACCTACGCCGATTGGTTGAGACGTCACGCGCTATGCAAATCGTTACCATAGATTGTAAACAACCCTCCGTAGTAGGGGGTGTTCTAACGGTTGTAAATAAAGATTGCGGGAGGGATTATGGAGCGACGAATTTCGGTACACTCTCTGGCAGTTAATGTCGAATTAAGTCTGGCAGATTTCGCAAAACACTTCATGCCTAACTGAATGATACCCAACTGTGAAGTTCGAAAGAGGATGTCATGGTATGGGGCTCATTTTCATGGTTTGGATTAGGTCAACTGGAAAATGTTCCAGTGGCAGAAACTAAGACGTCTACAACTTACTTTGCCATTCGGACAGTTCTACAATGCTAACAGTTTGGGATTGGACCATTCCTCTACATGAAATGCTCCTTGTCACGAAGTAAGGTTGTGTAGAAATGGCTGGAGGAGACAGAAGCGATCTGCACAGAGCCCCTAAATACAGTAAATCCCATTGAACCCTTGTAGGGTCAATTGAAACAACAACTTTGCTAAAGTCTGTGTCACTATATGAAAAAAGATGCAAGGCAGTAAGGGAAAGCCACGTTACCAATTGTCATCTTATTGAGATTAACGCGCAGTCAATAAAAAACTGAAACCATAATGGCTAAAATGAAACTGAAATAGTGCTTCATGTTTTTGAGCACTACGCGTGCGCAGTCGGGAACAACTTTACGGGGCGGAGGTGAAAAAATAGTGACTGAAGGCTATATCAGGCAATATACGAGCTATATCGCCCAACATCTGTGACTGAACTTATCGGCACTCTTCAGAAATGAAAGATACTTCCAAAATTTGGTGAAAGGCTTCCTCGGAATAGAGGCCGGAATAAAAGCAAGCGCAGATCAAACACCTTTACAATTCTTGTGAAATCTTACTTGCAGTGCAAAAGTAGAGGTCCAGGAACCAGTGATCACATAGTGTATAAGCTGTTTGAAAAACTTTCAGATACAACTTTTAAAAGCGAAGGTAAAACATATTATACAGAATCCAAATTAGATACACCATTGTTGTTGCGTCCAGTCAGATTGCTGATATCTGTTAGAGTACTCCTGTAAGAAGCCTTAAAATCGTGTGTCCCTGTTATTGAATAGGGTGCCGTATTCTTCTGCCATTTGAGGGTGCATTTCCTAAAATTTCCAAACATGAGCTCCTTTCTTAAAAGATATTTTAATTAAGTCCTGAATACCTTCTTGATTATCACTCACTTGTACAGGGTGCGGCAGCGTTCATAGCGTAATATAATAGCACACTATAAGGAAGTAAATGCTTTTTATTTATTACTCTTTATATCGAATACTAGTTACAAGTATGCCATCTGTTAATTTGTAAGTCAATGTTTGATTGGGTTAATTAATGTTTGACTATAACTCCTCTCAAATGATATCTCCGCTGAATAACACATTCATCTAAGCGGCGTTGGAAGCTGTCCATAACTCGTCTGGGATATTGCCGATGGCAGTTCTGATGCAGTCCTTCAACTCAGGAAAGGTGGGACAACATGTTCGAAATACACTTCTTGCTTGAGGAAAAAATACACTGCCTAAAGGAAAAAATCAGCACTTGAGAAGTCGGGTGACCGTGGCGGCCAGGAGATGTCACCATAACGAGAAATTACTCTCCCCGGCCGGATAGGTCTGTCGCAAGAAAGCTATGCAAATTCTGGCTGTATGCGAGATCACAATTGGTCGATATCCACATTCAACATTTATTCCAATAATCATTATTCCAACGCCACTTAGATGAATGTTTTGTGCAGCGGGGACATCATTTGACAGGACTCATATTCAAACATTAATTAACCCAATCAAATATTGATTTAAAAATTAACAAATGGCATACTTGCAACTACTATTTGACATAAAAAGCAATAAATAAAAAGCATTTATTTTCTACTGGTGTGCTATTAATATTACGCTATGAACGCTGCCGTACCCGGTATGATAGGAAAATCTTTCACACGAATGTCATTTAATAATAATTAAAGATTTTTTATTATTTATGGACAATTTAAAATACCTTTCCTATTTGACGTCTAATTCGCTTATCCCGGTAGAAGAAAAGCTGAAAAGAATTGTATTCCCTGGGCTAAACTTTGATATTTCAGTGTTTTTGAATATTTAATACATTTAAAACAATGACAAAAATTCACTCGATGTTTATATTTGAATTCTCTGGTCATATAAACACCTTGAATAAAAACTTTTATATATTTTTTAACATCATAAATTTGCTTAACCAAAGCATTCATTCATTCATTCTCTGTGATGCAAATAAGTTTTGTTATTCAATTCCAAATGTTAATCTCATTTCAGTGTAATTAATTTATTTTCTGTCTAAATTACGCATGAAAATCACGAAGGTGCTAATACATCATTCATGAGGTGGGGATCATGTTATTCTAATGATAGAAGCTTTCAACGCACCCGAAGCACGGAACTGGTTAACGCTTCTCATCCTTATGGTTTATGCAAACAACCCTTTGTTTATCCTTATTTCACATGATTTGTTGCCACCGGGGGCACTTCATTCTTTCGTCATTAGCTTCCACGATTCTGCATTGATTTTCTTATTCGATGTTATTCTTGTTTCAGCATTTCTCTCTTTCAAATTTTTTTTTACCCGAAGGATTTAAAACTTAAAATTTAATTTATATTTAATCTGAACAACCTTATTCTTATATCTCATAGATTGTAATCAGAGTGCGCAAACGTTTCAGCTATATTTATACAGATTGAAGTAACTTTTGCAACATTTTTTTTATTCGAAGACAAGGAAAATATGACATTAAATTGTAAAAATAGAGAATAAGTAGAGTATAGACTTTAGAGAGCATCCATAAACCATGTCGCACGGTCAGGGGGAGGGGGTGTTCGATAAAAAACTGCTCTGGGCGGTGAGGGGGGGGGGGGTCCGAGCCCGATCTACGTAGCTTTTCATTATTA
>JAHWFO010038666.1:834662-871724 GCA_023313115.1 Rhysida immarginata | reverse complement strand
TTTTCATTATTAAGTACCAAAAGGTACTTTATGCGAAACCGTGTCTTACTTTATACTTAGTGGGGGGAAGCGTGTCTGTCTTACCGTCTGCAACTCGTTTTTCTCGAAACGTAAGAGAGATTATCAAAATTGTTTTCGCCAATCGATAAATATGGTTCATCGCACGAACCATTTGGAAGATGGTCGAAATCGGTACAATAGCAGGTGCTCTAATGGTACTCCCATTCAGACTTTCAATGCTAAGATATAGTAAGTAATTCATCATTTGGGGGCAGCCGTAGCCCAGTTGTCTCGCCTTGCTCAAGCAATGGTGTAGTTAAGCAACCTTGGGCGCGGCTAATCACAGGTTGGGTGACCACCTGGAAATTTCCATCTCCCCCCGTGCTTCGGAGGGTACGTAAAGCCGTCGGTCCCGGCTGCTGCGACCATCATACAGCAGTCGTTAAGATATAGGGATGGCGCAAAACTCCCTCGAAGGAGTAAGTCCCACAAATTATCGCTCCGCGTACCCTCTGTACCAGATAAGTAATTCATCAAACAACTCTTTACGACAAGCTATGAGCATGACTTCCAGATCGTGGGCCTCACGCACATGGTCTACGAGACCAGTAACGTGAGGTTGCGGAGCCCCACAGATGGAACATGTGGGGACGCTGCCACTTGGCACTGGATAGGTAAGATTGTACTGAGATGTAGCCATGAGGCGACTTGTACAAGTGAGGCTGTTAACCTGTACGTTTAGTTAGTATAAATTTTCAATTATTAGTCGCCTTGAAACTGCCCCTCGAGTTAGAGATAGGGGGCAGACGCTTGCCTGGTTTTAGCCTGAGAACACAAGAACGGTGTACAACACCCCGCTCACAAACTGGCCAGAATCTGCCTCCGGCTGGTCCCTATTATTTGTGTCTTAGTTTTCGACTCTCACCACTAGGAGGTACCAGGTTCGACTCTCTCAAGTATTGCTTTCACCAATCGGTAAATATGGTTCAGCGCACCAACCCAGTTCGAAGATGGTCGGAACCGATATAGTATCTCGGGCTATAATGATATCATTATGACATCCTCTAAAAATTTCAAAGCGAAGATATAGCAAGTAATACATCAAACAACTCGTAACGACGAGCTATGAGCGAATATACAGTTATTAAGTACGTTTTTGAATATCGGTAAATACAGTTTGATGATGGTTGAATTTGATTCAATGGTATCTGTGCTAATGATACCATTATGGTAACGTTGGAAATTTTCAATGCTAAGATATTGCATGTAATATATCAAACAATTTGTAACGATATATCATGAACGAATATATAATAGTAGTTAATAACTTCGAAGATGGTCGAATTTGATCCAGTGGAACATGTTTTAAGGTTTCAGATATGATTCAGACATTTTGGTTGGTTTGGTTTGGTTTGTTTGGTATTAACGTCCTTTTCGACTGCCATGGTCATTTCCACACGGATGTTGCCCGCGTGTTGTAATTTGCCGACTACTGCATTAGAACAATCGTAAAATAAATGCTTAAGGGTAATATACTCTGTCCAACAAAAGATGAACTAGGCCTTCCAATTAAATTTGTAATTTCAGTTGTTAATTTTACTTCGCACCAATGTCTAATCAGTTCATCTTTCGTCTGTCTTATGCAAATTAGACACTGCTTAATAAGTAATGACAACTTTGAACTCATTCACTAACAAAAATCCCTTGTTTAATACCAATTTGTTGCTGCGAAGATGAGCAGGTTGAGAAGTTACGATCCTTTGCAAACTATGTTTGCTGCGGAATATGAGATTTTTTTGTCTCAGCATACTTACAGCAAAAATATGAGCATGATAATATTTAAGTTTGCCTAAATGAAACCAGGTTCTTCGTTAGGTCTGTCATATCCTTTAGCGAAAGAACCGTAGTAACAAACATTTGATTATGATTCAAAGCTGCTCTGATTACATCTTGTTAATAAAGTTTACATTTCCATAATTAACGAATTACTCGGGGCCGTTTGAGTGTGATTACATCCGAAATTTCGATGGGAATTCAATTATACCTTGAATCTTCAATTATATCTTGGGGAAAAAGACGACAAAGAAGAATAATTCCAGTATTACATGGATGAGTTAACTCAACGCTTTTTTTTACTCCTAGTATTAAGTTTTCTATGTAACTTACCATCCCGCCGAATCAATTGATTAGTTCAAACACCGTTCACATAATGGTCTAATGAATTGACATGTCGGTAATTATGATGAGGGGACGAAATAGATGTCTCTAGCAATAAATTTATTAATTTCTGCTTCGAAGTTGTGACATAAAGAAGCCCACAAATAATGTTCGTGTTGAGTTTAGGAGAATCATTCGGGACAAAAAATCAATAAACTCATCCCACATCTCTCTTCAATTCCTATAGGTTTAGTTTCCATTCCCTTGCACTTGTTTTTCCTCTCCCTTTTCGGTTACTCCTTTCTACTCTCTTTCCCTCGGGGGTAAAACCCCTGGGAATTTCGTCAGTCCCTCAAAAACGATTTTTTCCGGAATGAAATGCTATTTTAAGGGAGGAATAAACTCTGGGAAAAATTGATTTAATCTTGCTATTAAAACAAATACAGTTTATTGTTTTCTTACGGAATGAATTAGCCTATTCCTCCTCTCTAATCGTTGGCGCGAATTCTTTCGTGTTAGTATGAGAAAGATAAACACGATCTTCCCATAGGAAGTAAATAAATCCTGGTCGAGAGTTTAATTCAATTTTCCTTCAGGAAGACAGAAACGAGAGTACTCGACGCCATATTACCGGTTTTTTGCGGATTTTGAAATTCTTAATTAAAAGCGTCTATTCTGAAAAGCGTTTACATTCCCTTTGATAACTTTAGCAATTATGAGCATATAATTTAATTTTAATAAATCATTTGTCTCACGAAGAGGGATTTGTTTTGAGTTTTCCTTATATTTTTAACATGAATTGCGCCCATTGTATGCCAATGTACATTGCTTTTCCAGGAAGGCTTTCAATATCTCTGACATCGCCGAATATACAGGGTTACAGGCAAAGTCGACCTAGATATTTAAGGACGTTATTATTTAGGTCGTTGCCGATAGATTTGACCAATATAACCTACTAGAAGAGGTACCCGGCGTTGCCCGGGATAATTACACTTGCACAAACTTTTCCTTTCATTGTTAGTCATGAGATATATATTGTTGGTTCATGCAGTGTGTTTGTGAATTGCGTGCTGATACCATTGTTGATACCTATTGTTGTACCAACTTTGCCTTGCATTGTTGGTCATGAGATATTTCTCATTAATATGCCTTGCCATAACCATGAATATCGATTTTTTATCGATATTTATTATTTTTCCGAAATCTGAGGTAGACAGTGACCTTCCTCATGCTTTAAAGGTCATGTATGCGAAATTTTATCAAGATCGGAATAAAACTGTAGATTTGTATAAAAAACGTACACACAGATCCACAGACCCACACACAGACCCACAGACCCACAGACGCACAGACCCACAAACATCCTTCTTTATATATATAGACTATCCAGAAGTTAACCGTTTTCTAGATATGTGACTTTTAAATTAAAAGAAAAAAACTGGCACACCTCCTACGTAAAAACAGCAAAAAATTGGACTCTAGAGTCTGGACATTAAAAAAATAGTTGAAATTAGAGCAAAAAATGATATTTTTTTCTTTTAATTTAAAAGTCACATATCTAGAAAACGGTTAACTTTTGGATAGTAGGTTATAGGGTCAAATCTATCGGCAACGACCTAAATAATAACGTCCTTAAATATCTAAGTCTACTTTACCTGTAACCCTGTATGTTTCGCTTGTAACTTTTATAAAACGCTTCATCCCCAGAAATAAGAAATTAGAATGGCGGAATGGTACATTCGCACAGACCTACCAGAGGTCATGAAACGGATTCAAAAAAGAATTTTTTTTTCTGTTGGAGGGAGGGGGGGGTTGGGGGTCCTTAAAACCTTAATTACTTCAAATTGCTCTTCGCAGCCAAACAGTTTCTTTTCAAAATAGGTTCGTCTCAATGAGGGGAGACCGTTCATATCGATTTTATTGAGTTTGATTCGCTGGTTTGAATGCTACAGCAATTTTTTTATTTTTAGAAAAAAATTAATATCTCTAAAAAGGCTTACCCAATTGACATAAAAATACGCTAAGGCACAATTTAAGGTAACCCCTAAGTATGTATAACTTTTGTTCGGTCACGCTATTTGCCGTATCGGAGGAGTTAGCTGCACAAAATTGGTCACATACGTACAGACGGAATTTTTTTTCTCATAATTTCAACATATCTTTTCGAATCAGGAGTTTTTAAGTCGATTTCAGAAAAAAATTATTTTTGAGTTTCTGAAACGAACACATAGGCCTTCACTCTTAGAGAGTGGTAGGCCAAAAATCGGGAGTGTTCTCCCCTAGATTTTCTCCTATACCCGACATAATGGCACTTAAAACCTTCGGTCAAAAATGATTGTGCCTATATGTTAGGCAATCAAATGTTCAACAGAAATTGTGACGTGAAAATGTTTGAATGAACCGTCAACAGGGCAAATTGCAAACATGTGACCTGAAAGTGTTTTTGTTTATTTCCTGATGGAAGCCGTTTGGAAAAAAAAAAACAGTTTCCTACAAAAAAACTGTTTCTTTTTCCCAAACCTATCCAACGACGCAGTATAGGACCATGTTCTCATTTAAAGTTTTTGGGTGGACCCCGGGTGCACCCATTTCCAGCCATGTCCTGAAAATGGGATAGCCACTCTTAAGTTCTTCAATATCTTTAGTCATGTAAATTTTCCCCTCAAAGATCTAGGACGTCGAACTTACGAGGAAAAAAGCTTAACACATGTGCTCCGAAACACGCTGTAGATGTTAAAAAAGTGTTCAGGTAAAGCACCCCTTTTTCTTGTGTGGTTAGGCTGAAATTTGATATCTGTGCTTTCATCATTCTAACGCCTATATTAAATTTTATTTGTTTACCTTTATTTCAAGTCCCATTTATATTAAGAAAATCTAATATTTATTTAGGTAAAGTACTACTTCCGGTTGTTAGATTTGGTCCAAAAGTTGAAACAGATCTACAGTTTTGGTGTAAGAACTAGATATCAGAGATCATCCATCTAGCTCGTTGCGTTTTTGAGTTACCGTGTTCACACATTTACGGACACACAAACATTATTCCAAAAATATGTTTTTCGGACTTCATCAAAATCTCGAGGTCGAATTTTTTGACGATTATAATACTTTCTCTATTACGAGAAAGTAAAAAATATTGCAGATATTTTAGGAAGTTTGCCTCTGCGTTCGCTGAAAGTGACTTCCAATTTATTTTTTTTTTAGCATATGAAATCAATATTTATTTTGAGTATTTTGACAGTATCACGAAGCCGAATGAAAACGTACCAGCATTTGAGTTTCCTCTTTCCATGTGCGAATTTTGTACGAATTCGTACGATGAAAATTCGAATTTATAAACGGTATCTAAAATATTTTCGTATACTTCATAGCTGTTGTCTATGGAAGCAAATGATTTCTCTTTGATAAAAATGTAGCGCCCAAAACGTAAACAAATTACAGAATTTCTAATTAAATATTTATTTTTTATAACAGGAAAATATTATCATTTGACAAGTTCAAATTCGGTTTATATCTGAATTTTTAATAGAATTGTCGCAACTGTGAATGTCCAGTACCGCATTACTGCACAAGCGATTTCATGTAGCCAATTTGATGTATTAAATTTTGGAAAACAGAAAGAGCCTGTCAGTTTAGAATAATAAAAACACTTTAAATTAAAAATTTTTGAACTCAGTTTTTGAAAGATACTTGAAAATTTTGTCCATTACGGATACAAGCTGTTAGAAGCAGTACGGTAGGGAATTCTGAAGATGATTTCATGAACTGATGGAAGCAATGCAAGAATTTTCTGAAAATGATAAAATTAGTTTTTAAATGTTAATAAAATCGATGTTAAATATTAACATTCACACTTCCTTAAAAAATAATGGTTGTTCGTTCTTAATGTTAATATTAGGGTTGAACAAAATATGATCGCCATTATTACACCCGTGTTGGCCACTCGAAAATAAAAACACAAATTTCGATTATTTTTTTAATCTTGGCTTTGTGTTTTCAACTTTGTGTTTTTCCTAGCTGATACGAGCTGATGATTGGGCTCGAGCGTGCGCAGACCCCATGAGGCCATGGACCCAAATTGTCTAGCATGCACTGTGAAAGCCGGTGGTGGCTCCGTAATTGTGTGAGGGGATTTTTCGTGGCTTGGCTTGGGTCCGTTGGTTAAGGTAGACTGTTCACTGACTGGCTTAGCACTATGTGCAGCTGCTTGCTGACCATCTGCAGCTCTTCATAGACTTCACATACCCTGACGACTATGGGATTTTCCTGGACGAAAATGCACCATGCCATCGGGCCATGATTGTTCGCGATTGGTTTGAGGAGCATTCGGGGCAATTCCTGCGCATGATATTGCCACCCCGATCACCAGATATGAATCCAATTGAACACATTTGGGATGTGCTCGAGAGGGCCATTCGTCCACGGGCTTCTCAAACAACCGTGCAATTGTGGGAAGCTCTCCAGTCGGAATGGTTGGCAATGTCTTCAGATGTCTTCCATCTTCCATGTGGCACTTCGCCGGGTTAGAGGAGGTCTCACACGTTATTAGGTGCTATCCCATGACTTTTGGCATGTGAGTGTATAAATAATGGCAAAACTACATCAGTAAAGAAGAACAGCTGAAAAAAAAACAGAATAAAAGGGACCATCAAACTTTCAAAGGACTGTGTCAAAACAACACAAAACTACTATTTCCACAGAGAGCTGCAAAAAGACAAGTAGGTGTTGGAATTGTGACACTTTATAATGCAAAAATGTGAAAAAGATGGGGCCACGATCGAAAATCTATTAAGATAATTAAACATGGGAGTTGGAAACCTTACATTGATATAAAGTTAAAAATATAAATTTTAAATCAATTTTTGATGCAAAATCATCTTGTGAAAGAAAAATTTATACTTTTTTTCATACCGGTTATTAGTTCAACTGAAGCCACTTCTCAAAAAGAGGCTCATAGGAACTTTTAAAACATAAGTATTTGATCTCTCTCTCTCGGTGGTTACGGTTAAACTCTATCGCGAAATGCAACTGAGATTGCTATCGTTCATCGCTGCATTATGATCAAGAATGGTATATGAATTAGACTTAAGAGTGGCATTACATTAAGCACTATTTGAGATAGTGGTGTCTCGACTGGGAGAGCTTATCAAGGGTATAAAGATTAGTCTCATATGCGTGATTTTTTTTTTTATTGAAATTGGTTTTGATTTTTTACGCATGAATTGCGCGAGACATTCGGGAACGTAATCCTCGCGTATATTAAGAAGTCAAAAGAAAGACGTAATCGAAAACATTTTTTCTGTATACCAAAATACTGTCTTTTTAGGTGGTAAGATAATTTTTTATTCACAATTTATAGAATCATAATAAAGCTGCAGCCCAGACAAAAGGGGAAGGAAATTCCAAATTATTTCAGCCGAATCATCGCTCAACTACCTTTGTTCTTTCAGCGGTCGTTGGGGGGGGGGGGGTAAAAACAACTGGGACAATGGAAAAGGAAATCAATTGGATCCCATTATTGGTAGAGGAATGCTGTTTCTATTTTGCCTCTGAGCTCGAATGAAGATTGAACGAGAACTGAATTATTCCTGTGAGTGGATGACAGGAGATGCTCGAGGGATTGGAAGGGAACTCCGAACTATTTGTCAACTGCATCGACAGTTGCTTGATGGGGCCCAATTTTCCAGGTAACGGTGTGGGTGGTCGCCAGAGATGGATGCCGGAATCTCAGCGGATCATGTGATTGATGGACCAATTCTCGCTCTATTACTTTCTCTGACCATTTCTTCAGGGTTTAAGAGGGACAAAAAGAAACTTTATGTGAGCTTCTTATAGGTGAAGCAATCGAGCGCGTAATAGTGTTCGATTACTCAAGGGAGGCAAAGCAATTTTTTTGAAGTTTATTTAAAAATGCTTTTGTAATAAGATAATAAAAATGAAAAGGTCAAGATGTGACTTATTCTGTAATTATTTCTATTTTCTGGGATACTTAAAATTAGTATGCTACGAATAAAGAAAAAAAAAAGATATATTTTATTATGGTGGTAACGATAATAATGAAGAGAATAATTTTGTTCTCTTTTACTGGGGATTTCAGAAACTATATTTAGCTTTAAAACTTGTGATAAAATGTTATCATTAGCTTACAATGTTTTTGCCACACTTATGCTGTAACTTAAAGCTTTGGTCAAATATTTATTTATACGAACAGAAACCAAACAGATGACCTGAAGACATAAGATATAACTGTTAATATTCACTCAGACTTTTACAAACAAACAGAGATATGCATTATAAAAAACTAGTTCATTGGTTTTCATACTTGCATATAATTAATCAGTACTCTCATACGCACACTGACCAATAAATTGCAAACATCTGTGAAGCATATGTAAATTTGTTTTAATCCGTTTTGATGCAAAATAACTTGAGATCATGTTATTCGAGCGGGTACTTGCAACACCACCTACACAGAAGACCTGGTAATGGAAACGTCTAGGAGGTGTTGGTACTTATCACCTATTTAAGGAGTTGAGTGAATCTAAAAATCAAACTTGATCTACATGAGGAAAAAGAAGGACCTAACTAACTTCCAAAAGGGACTCTTTGTTTATGCTCCTCTAGCTGGAGGCACGATTGAAACAATGAAGGAGCCGAGTGAATCTCGAAAGGTGATATATCCAAATTTTTAACCATTGGAAGAATGATCCACAATCTTTGTTTAAAGGCGGTAAGTATGGTTTCTCAAAGACAACCAATTATGACCTGAGCCGCCGTCGATTAAAACGATTTGTACGGAGAAACCGCACATCCACTGAAGAACAACTGAAATCTAACTTTATGAGTGTGTTTTCTGGCAGGACCAGGTTGTATTTTTCTATTATTCTTGTTGTGGTTAAAGAGTTCTTTTTTTCTTAGTTGCATAAAATGATTCTTTATATATGCATTTTCGTTATATAAGATTTCATTATATGTGGGTTCGACTATATTCACATTTTGACGCTACAAGTCGCTTGTCGCTAGAAAAAGACAAACTTGTTTGAATTTCAAGCGACACTGAGCGCAGATTGTTATCTTGTCGCTTATACTTGTAGCATCTGATTACGTCGCTTCTAGTGTCGATGGCAAGAGTAAATTGTTCTACAATGGAGGTGGCAGGAAGTGATTTTTTTCCTTACAGAAATGTCAATAAACTATAGGCAAAGTTCTAGCTTTGAATATTTTTAATATTCACTCTTTTTTTTTTTCTTTTTAAATCTACTTGATATATCACTGCCAATTGTTGTCCCGCGATTAAGGTGATAGGAGTTCATTTTGTTGATAGGCTATATTATTACGACAATTAAAAAGATAAACCAAGCTTGAACAAATATAGCAACGAAAAGTGTCACCGGCTCCCGAACTTGTTTGTTAGGAACTTTTAACAAAATAATTACTTTTATCATAACTGTTGACAACGCATTTTTTAGTAAGAATTTCCTCAGCTTTAGTTTTTAAACAATTAAGTTCAATTTGAATAAATTCATTTTCTATTGGTTTAAAAATCATAGAATCAATAAAAAGGTAATTCATGGATACTTTGTAAGTTTTGCATTGGTTTATGCACACCTCTACTTAGCGAATTTTTAACTCAAATCATAATCTAACTTTTCACTGTTATAAGCAACATCAACATACTTTAATAGTATTTAATTTTTTTTTCTGGAGGTATCATTTGTACAAAACGTTAGTCGGTTTTGAAAATCATCGCCATTTAGTTCCTGATACGGTGAAATTTAGGTAACTTCAGCAGTCTCCAAACACTCATACGAGAAATTCCTGATTGGTGCGAAATTTCTCGGACGCTTGCATGTGGATTAGGAGCTACTGCAGCTGATACTGATAATTGATTATTTCCTCCACAAATAGTAGCTGCACGCGTTCTTTTCTTCGGCTGTACACTTCCGTCAGTAGAAAACTGTTTAATAACTCTAACAAAGCAAGAATGTGATCGTACTCTTTCAAGAAAACGCTCAGCATACAAATCGACTTCATCGTCGAAATTCCCTATATTCACCATTAATGAAAATCACTTCAATTTTTTCTTGTACAGTTACATAATCCATGATGCAAAGTTAAAAGAGAAGGACAGTGGCATGGAACATTTTTCAAAAATTGATTAAGCACCTCTCCTAATTAGAGAGGTAAATGTCTACTAATTATCGGATCGTCTCTGAAGTACTATGAGCACGGACCATGGAGAGACGCCACCAACAAATTAATTATGAAAAATCTTATTTTATGCGATTACAGCACCATCTACCAAGAATCTAAAAAAATGTTTCAGACAAAACTTATGTATCTCTTAACGTAGAATCCGAATCTGCAATAAAAAATGGAGGTTCCCATTTGAAATTTCAAAGTTGCCGCTGCCTCCGCCCCTCCACCCAGGGAGGTCAAGTTTGGAATTGCTCCAAACTGAAGATCTTAGAAAGACGAAAGAAATCAACTGAATTGGTCATTTCAAAATCCGCATAAGGCACACAATTAGAATCATTTTAATTTTTCAGGAATCAATAAAAACTATGTCATTCACAAGTAAACGAGTTTTGAAGGATTTTTTTGGCCTGAATAAAGTGGTTGAACTTAAAAAGATTGAAATACGGAATATTCTTTATAATTTATGAATAATAATAATATAAAACAACGTGAAAAACTGTTGTTGACTTATGTTGTTTTAACAAGAAACAGGGTTAGATGGTATATAATTTGAACATAACAATCATAGTAATCATATTTTTAATCAATATTATTGAAAATTACACTTAAATATTATCTTATCAACATTACATTTTCATGTTTTACTATCATTATGGTACGTAATCATATTCTTCCTATCATTCTCGTCTGGATTATCTTCAACATTTGCAGTTGCCCAGCTAAATATGTTTTGATAAAATGGTATATGCTCTTCCATAATGTTATTCTGAAATCGTTTTAAATCATTCGTTTTTTACTATTAATTGGCACTCTCAAATCATAAGCTTTAACTGATGGAAGTGACAGAGAAGTTAATTGTTTTTTCATTAATATGAATGAATTTTTAATGAATCCATCAATAAATTCCTCGGCTATGATAGTACCTTTTTATCTGAATCATAATGAAAGCTCATATATGTCGAAGGAGCAAATGTCCTTTTTTGATCTTTTGGAACACTTTTTCCGTTGTTTAAGCAAACAAACATCAATTAAGCGGTATTATTTGAAGAGAAAAGTATGAACCGACTTACGTGGTTTTAACCCAGAATATGCGTCGTCTAACTTTAAGGAAGCGTTCGCAGCAAAAAAAAAAAAAAAAAAAAGTATGTTTGAGAAAAACGTGACTTATGTGGTTTTAAAATGACCGATTCAACTCAAAATCAAGTTTTTGTAAAAAGTACTCCAAAGTGCTGTTTTCTTTGTGGTTTACCTCCTTGATGCGCTGGTTTGCCCTTTTTGCTCCAAACTGAAGATCTCAGAAAAACGAGAGTATCAACTCAAAATCAAGTTTTTGGTAGTTTTTCACGAAAAAGTACTCCAAATATAGCAAAATTTTAATCTGAAAGCATAATTATGATATGCAATTCATTTGGAGGAGATTAAACAATTAAAATCATCATTTCTTTCTTTTAATAGGATGTTTTAATTTAGATTCTAATCTTGTTCTTGATGTGATATTAGAGTCATTTGAAAGCCGTCCAGAATATTTGATATAAATTTTTGATTCCTCTTTATAAAATCTTACATGTATGATCAAAATACACTTTGTGAAGCTCTTGGTTTTAAATTTGACCAGGTAATTCATATCTCCTTCAACTTCTTCATCGCAGAATGACGAAGAATACAGAGCCAATCCAGGTAATTCATATCTCCTTCAACTTCTTCATTTTTCGAGTTATTTGGATTTGTCGGGTTAAATGAGACACCGAGTTTATTTTGTATTACCTGGATTGGCTCTGTATTCTTGTAAAATAACAAATTGGTTATTATTTGTTTTATATAGTCATACATTATATTCCCAACTAGAAGAGGTACCCGGCGTTGCCCGGGATAATTACACTTGCACAATCTTTTCCTTTCATTGTTAGTCATGAGATATTGATTGTTGGTTCATGCAGAGCGTTTGTGAATTGCGTGTTGATACCATTGTTGATACCTATTGTTGTACAAACTTTGCCTTGCATTGTTGGTCATGAGATATTTCTCATTAAAATGCCTTGCCATAACCATGAATATCGATTTTTTATCGATATTTATTATTTTTCCGAAATCTGAGGTAGACAGTGACCTTCCTCATGCTTTGAAGGTCATGTATGCGAAATTTTATCAAGATCGGAATAAAACTGTAGATTTGTATAAAAAACATACAGACAAACAGACCCACAGACCCACAAACATCCTTCTTTATATATATAGATTTACACGCTGATGAAGAGGACAATGTCTCCAAAATGCACAGCGGTGGCTCAAGATTAAAAATCTCATTTGTGAAATTGTGGTTTCTGTTCTTATTTAGTTTATTAATAATCTATAGACTTTAAACTGCGCGTTGAAAGACTCGTGACGTAATTGGTTTCCGTCACGTAAGATACAATGAAATTGGTAGAGACTTTACAATACAATAAAGGGAGTTTTCGACTATACCCTGTCTCATGTTTAGTTGATAGTGACATCACGAGTGAAGCGGTTACAGTTCGTCCGCATGAAGAAATAGTTTCAATAAATTTTTGTATAAAAAATTTAAAATTTCTGTCTGCAATCATATTTCATATTTTTCTCCTCGATGTAATAAAACATCGGCGGATAGAAAAGTCATTTGACGAAATTAAAAAAAAAAAAATTAAGGCGGAAGGATACGAGGTTGTGTATTATGTCTGATAAGCGACGTTTTTCAGTGACATCACACTCAACTGAAGCTGAGACAAAGTATAGTTTCGCCATTTATTGTAAAGTCTCTACCAATTTCATTGATAGAAACAATACTAAGGACTCCCAATTAATTGAACGTAAGATACAAGCTGGTCGACACAGATGTTTCGTTTCCTGAGTGTCCTCTCATTGAATTTTTATTTAAAGGGGGACCCCCTCCCCCTGCTGATAGTTACCATTTACTTCAGCGCGCATATGGAAATTATTATTATTATTATTATTATTTATTCACCAGGCGACGCACGGCGACAGTTGGCTGTCTTTATGGCTCCGTTTAAATGGTAAAATTAAGAAGTAAGCAAGGCACAATAGATTTTTTGCCCTTCCTGTAAGTCAGCTATTCATGGCCGTCAGCCTTACCTCTCGTGCATAGGAGCCTACAAATTACTCTATCACGCTAAATGTGTCGATATTCGAAACAACGAAGTTCAAAAGGTTAAGTCAACATGGCGTTGTGGGTGTAGCAAGTTCGCGGAGCTTGACGAGCATAGTTTTAATTCTACATCATCTATCACAGATAAGTGCACATCTTCCCAAAAGTTTACTGCTATTAGTGATCTTATTAGGATTGTAAAAGAGTTTATTACATTTGCTACGAAACTGCAAGAGGAGAATAACCAGATTAATAAAAAGCTCGACAGAGTAATCGCCTCATTAGACGGGGGTGTCAGCTTATGCCAGGCAAACGGGACTAGTCCATTTGCTGAGGCCCTTCCTAAACCGTTTACTAGAGACAGTTGTATGTACTGCACAGAAAAATTGGTATCTGATTTGCCGAAACTAACCGATGTAACTACGAATCTTTCATCACCACCTTTTAAGATCAGAAATCACGCCAATAAACTAATACTTATAGGTGCTAACGGAAACTGCAATGGTTTGTCTAGTGTGAAGAATACTAAAACGCACGAGAAGAAATTATTTATTTCTAGACTCCAACCGGATCTAACTCCGAATCAACTTAGTGAATTTGTTTCCTTGGTTTTCCCTAAGCTCGATCTGGGGAAGTGTTACAAAATTAAATCAAAATTTAAGAGCTACACCTCTTTTGTTCTTTTTGTTAAGCAGAACGATTTTGATACATTATTTGATTCGTCAGTCTGGCCAGAAGGTGCATTACTTTCTCTATTTTTTGGAAAACTACACAATAGTCAGATCATTGATTCCTGCCCGGCGGAAGGCTCTTCAATTATTAATGTGTAGTCGAATCTTTTATCAAAACGTGTGAGGTCTACGTACCAAGATCTCTTAGACTTTCGATTTTATAGTTGCGAATTCTCGGAACATATGCTGTTTAACAGAGACATGGCTAAATGATTCGATATCAGATTTCATGTTGTTCGGTAACGATTTTAACGTGTTTAAGTGTGATCGAACTGTCAAGAGTCGTGGTGGCCTAGTCTTGATTGCTCTACCAAACTCAATCAAAGCGAATATCTGCTCCTTCTATACCTCCATTATTAGCTTCGATGTCGTTACCTTCGAAGTCACCACACGGAGTTTCGCTGATGATCGTAACATTTTATGTATTTTAAATGTGTATATTCCTCTATCACTACATATGCGAGACTTCGAAATTTTCTTAGACGAGCTCTCTGTCTTTATCATTCATTCCTCTTCTGATTTTATCATACTTGGTGATTTTAATTATTCAGAATTTAGAGATTATTCAAAAGAATCTTTCTATTCTAAATACAGAACGCTTCTCACCAATTGTTGGGCCAGCGAATTGGCTTTCGCAAACTATAACCAAGTCCAAAACTTTCCTCGATAAAGTTTTACCAACTTGGCTTTATCCGTCAGTAACGCCGAGAGCTCACTCGTTGGTGCTGATGATTACCACCAACCCTTGTTGACTGTTTTGACAATATTTTAGAGGAAAATTTCAAACTTAAAGATTCGTATTTTAGCTTTCATAAGGGCGACTACCAACACTTCTACCATATCTTGGCCAATAATGATTGGGAGCAGGCTTTGAGATCTTCTGACGTGAATGAAATCTGGACCAGCATTACCGATGCTTTAACGGACGCTATTAGTAAATCAGTTCCTCCTCTTAATACGGCTAAGCACGGGGAGGCCTCCGTTAAAAACAGAAGATCATCGTTAATTTTTCCTATCTGAACCTCTATGCAAAGTAGGTCTAATTGGACACTAAAACAAATTTTGCACAAAAGATTTAAATCTGCTAAAAATAATGATGATTATCTTAAATTTGTGTCGGCAAGACGTAATTTCAAAAAGGGCTGGGATAACGATCGGAAAACTTACTTTAACAGTCTTGAATCTCAGATAAAGTACAGGCCGATGTCTTTGTAGGATATTTCCAGAAACTTTTTTAAACGACAAAAGATCAAATATTGACGTTCCTGATGAAGACACGATAGAAGAACTTGGTCAATCCTTCGCTTCCACGATGAATAATGCAGCTAGTTTACCTGTGGACGATAATTTGCTCAACGATTGGTAGAGCAAGATTAATAAAAACTTCCTCTTCCAATCGTTTTCCGCACAGCAAGTGGTCGATCGTGCGAGTAAGGTATCTGCTTCAAAGGTCTGTATTATACCAGACATTCCTGACTATATTTTTAAAGGTTGCCTCACTGCATTGATCTCGCTTATGCTTCATTTATTTAATGTTTCCTTGACTTCAGGATGTTACCCTGACGCTTGGAAACAAGCTCTGATTCACCCAATGCTCAAGAAGTCAGAAGCTAAAGCAAAAAGAATTATAGGCCCATCACGCTATTGTTGTTTCCTGCAAAACTTTTGGAGACTCCCATTGCAGACCAGCTTTCTCTTCATGTCGAACCCTTCATGATACTACACTGATGGTTTTCGACCTAAAAGATCTACACAAACCAACTTAGAGACGTTCTTGCATTATCTTACTCTCCATGTCGATAATAGGAAGCAGGTTGATGCTTTATTTCTGGACTTCTCCAAGGCCTTCGATCGAGTTAATATTCAACTTTTGCTTTATAAGTCGAACCATATAGGCCTCACAACTACAGCACTTAGCTGGTTCAACTCTATGCTGTCGGGGCGAAAGTTCAGAATTAGATTCCAAAGTCCTTCATGTCCTGCTTATCCTATCATGAGTGGTGTCCCGCAGGGGTCTTTCTTGGGCCCGTTACTTTTTAATATCTTTATAGCAGATCTCTCGTACGCACTTAAACATTCTCCTACTCAAATTCTTCTTTATGCGGATGATATTAAATTATTCTTCGTTGTTGATGGTTGGATTTCTTGCTCGACTTTACAGGACTCTTTGTCATTGGTTTCGTTATGGTCGGTTAATAATGGGTTAGATATTAATGCACATAAATCATTTGTCATCTCTTTCCATCGTAAGACAACCCCGTTTCTATTGGACTATAATATTGCTGGCGAACACTTGCCTAGAGTCAATGGTCTTAAGGATCTGGGGGTCGTTCTTACTGATAATTGTTCTTTTCTCAATCATAGTGAACAGATTTATTTAGATATCTCGCGCCGCTTGGGTTTAATTAAGCGTACCATCCATTTTTTACTGATTTTAGGACACTGATTTTATTATTTAAGCTTTTGTTATTTCCAAGCTTGTTTATTGTGGTTTTGGTATGGCGGCAATCTGCAAGCTATTTCCATAATCCAGCGCAAATTTACCAGTTTTAAGAATTTTTAATCAGAAATTTTTACTGTTCGAATCATTCTCATCTATTTCAAATGTGTTTAATATTCATTCTATAATTAGTAGGTATGGTTTTAGTTTTTGGTATTTTGTTCAGTATTTTTCATGATAATCTAAATGTCCCTTCTTTAATTAAAGATATTAACTTTCAGAGCTTGACAAAAACACGCCGAGGATTTGTTATCAAACCTCTCGTGAAATGCAGGACTAACATGTCTTATTTGAATCCAATCATGAAGTTTGTTAATAATTACTTATATAATTAACATTTATTAATTTTTTGTAAAAAACTGCCAACTATTTTTTTATAGTTAACTTCAGTAACATTGACCTTGTGACATTAAGGAACGTCCATTTCCCTTTATTCATCTGATTTTTTTTCTTTACTATTATTAGTATATTTTTTATTATTGCTTATTCCATTTTTTCTCTTATTTTCTCGTTTTTGTTCGTTCTTTTATTTGTTTTATTTTCGTTTACTTGTTTCTCATTAACCCCGTTCTGGGCTTAGGCCTGTTGGGGGACAACACGGGGTTCGACTTCCCAGTTTATCTGGTTGGTCTTTATCCCCTGTTGTTGTTACATTATTATTAATTATTATTATTAAATTGAAGCATCCCCAGGGATAAAAGTGGGTAAAAATTCCAAACATGGAATATAATAAAACTAAAAACTTAAAATTTTTTCTGCAAGTCCATTAAGAAAGTGTCCAATATTTGAGCGGCATGATAAACATGCTCTGTACATGTAGATGAATCACATTTAATAATATATTGTCTAATTACATAGGGAAGATTATTCCAAATTGATATGCCATTATAAGGTAAACGGGAACTCCTGTAGTTTGAAATAATTCTATCAAACTCAAAGCGAAACAAACGGGAGGACCTCATATTAGGATCTATTACTAGCCATTTTTGTAATATAATGAGCAGGGTGAGAGTTATTCAACACAGCACGAGATAATCCAACCAATTTACGTTTAGTTAAAATGGTATCAAAGTTAGCCAAACCTATACTATTACAAAAACTAGTTATTGAATGATGCCTAGATAGAGAAAAAGCAGCGCGTATGATATTATTATAAGATACCTGCAATCGCATTAAAATCATCTTCGTTGTTCCTGACCAAATGACTCATCATCATCATAGGTTCTCTGCTTTATGCAGGTCCTAATTGCCCCTTCTCCATTTTTCTCTGTCCACTGCTCTTCTCTTCAATTCCCTGTAACCTCCTCCATCTTTTAGAACGTCAGTCATCTTCATTCTCCTTCTTCCTCTTTTGGCCTTGCCTTCTACCATGCCCTCCATCACATCCTTCAACAAATAGTCTCTTCTCAATACATGTCCTATCCAATTTCTTTTTCTTTTAGTAATGATGTCAATTAGCCTTCTCTCCTCCCCTACTCTTCTCATTTTTTAGCCTATCCCACCACTTGATATTCAACATCTTCCTCCAGGTCCACATCTCAAAAGCTTCAATTCTTTCCTTGTCTCTCTTCAACTACGTATGTCCACGTTTCACAGCCATATAATAGTACACTCCATACAAAATATTTTACTATCTTTTTCCGTAGGATTATCTCTAGCTTACTATTTAATATTTTGCTCTTTTTTTCTATACGCTTCTTTTACCATACCAATGCGTGCTCGTATTTCTTTTTCACTCCTTCAATTCTCTGTCACTTCCGTTCCGAGATATTTAAAACTTTCTACTTGTTCCAGTCTGTCGCCTTTCACATTCACCTCCATGTTTTCAAACTCACCTACTCGCATAACTTTTATTTTCTTTTGATTTATTCTTAATCCATATCTTTCCTCCATTTTTTCTAATTTATTCACCATCTCTATCAAGTCTTCTGTGTTGTCAGCCAACAGGATCACGTCATCCGCAAACCGAATACACTCGATCCTTCTCCCTCCAATTCTTATTCCTTTATCTCCATTCCAACATTCTTCTACCATCACTTCAGCATACATAATGAAAAGTGTTGGAGATAGACAGCAGCCCTGTCTCGCCCCCTGCCCGATCTCAGAAATGACTACAGCAAAGTTTAATTTAGAGATAATTTTTGAAATAATAAACATATGCATTTCTCTCTTCGTTAGTATTTTTCGCAAACGCTTAACTAAAAATACAGATCTATTAAGTTTGACAGTAAGGTAGGTATATGGGTACGGAAAGACAGGTTGCTATCAAAATAAACTCCTAGTAGAGGTTGGACGGTATACCTTATCAACTTTTGACGGGACATCCTAAGGATTGAAGTTTTACCTTCATTAAGTAACATGCCCCGATTCTCATACCATTCAAGTAGATAGGCAATATCTGCATTAATATGTTCAAAGGCTACTTGATGGCATCAAGATTATAACTTCGAGTCAAGAAATTATCATCCACGTAACTCCTAAGTTGATAATTCAAAGGCAAAATAAAAAGGGAACTTGAAACAACAGCGTAAAATAGTACACCAGTACTACTTCCCTGAATAACGCCTTTATCAGAAAAACAGAATATACAGCCATTACCAGTGTGCATATAATTACTCCTGTCCCTGAAAAAAATCCTTAATTAACGTTAGCATAGGTTCATTGACTCCAAAATACGCAAATCCTCAAAGAGCTGAAAACGAGAAACAGTATCAAAAGCTTTGGATACGTCTGTATTAGTGATGTAATAATACAAGCCAGAATCCAAAGACTCCAGAGCCTCTAAATATATCGTTAAAATCAGATTTAACATGGGGCAGCCAGGCCTGCCACCGTATTGCTGGATAGGCCTTAAGGTTTCCGTGAAGGATAAGGGGGAGGGAATCTTTTTTTTTTTTATTTTCTCGGACCAAAAACCATTTATATATAATTTATCAACCAATCTAACATATATGTTATAAGTGTTCTATATTTCTGAATTTGCTTATGCAATGAAAATTATAAAATAGATTCTTTCAATTAATGGTCAGGAATTGAATTGGGACAACAAAAAATATGAAATAATATGCTAGGATTCAAAATATTTTAGAAAAGAAACTATAAATATTTTACGGCTAAATGTTGAAGATATATAATTTAGATCATGGAGAAACTTACTATTTACTCGACTTTAAAACAGATTTTAATATGAGAGCTACAGTTACTGTTGATATAGACTTTTTTATTTAAATTATTTTAGAGCAATTTGTAATGGTAATCATTAAATTTTCATCACACTTACCAGTAATTTCTAAATCTTTTGTTGTCTTTTTGCTTATCTTCATCAGTATCTATGCATCACTTTCATTGTCTTTATTATTAGCAATGGTTAACATCTACAATCATTAAAATGATGGGCTTCTTCCATAGTCAAACAGTCAATGGATTAATATGACGAATTTCACATGCTGATCACGTAAATTATGGCCAGGTAAAAAGGGGTGCTAATCATACGTTACTGAACATTAGAAGATCAATTTTTTTATAAGCTTAACAGCACAACTGAGACGTGAGCACAATTCAAAAATTCAATGAGTCATTTTTTTCCGAATGATCGTTCGCACATGAAATCATTCAAGGCGCACGTCCTCTGAGAAATGTCGATTTAAGGATTTAAGGCGATTTGTACTTGGGAATTAGACCCATTGTCGCATCTAAAATGTGTTTAAAATTCTGGATGCGAAAATAAATTCTTCCTGATTTTGTTCTTAGTTACATAACCCAGTGAAATATTTCCATCTGCCAAATCCCGAAGGCTGGAAATTGATAGTGTTAATTTACCACTTCATACACTGAAAACATGTTTAGTGAAGTTTTAGTGCTTTTAGAACTTGTAGAATTATCGACTTACATTTGCAACTACCTAGAGACTACAATTCCAACGCAAAGCTGACCCTTTCGAAACAGTTCAAATTTTAATTCTTATTACTATTCGAAGCACGTCCCTGTAAGATAAACTTGTTATCCGCTTTAATCCCCCGAGATATTTACCACGAGACTCGTAAATAGATGTTCAACTGTGAGTTTTGGCCTTTGCCCGCAAACGAAGGCTCTTAATCAAATTGCAGTCTCCCCGGGCGCACCCTTTCAATTACCTTACATTTGGCTACAATCTCTGAAATTCCCACGGATCGTTACATTAAAAACGCTTGACACAGAGAAGTGTTAGTTCATTAATGAAAGTATGATTATACTTGCAAATGATTTTTTTTTTAATTCGAAATCTTTGATTGCACAATGATGTGGTTAACAAGATTGGTTATGTGTTAAGGTAATACTACAGAGGTAAATTATTAGATAACACACACACATGCACGCACACACACATTCACACACACTCTCTCTCTCTCTCTCTTCTTTTTTTTAATACCTTATTCAAGATTTTATATCTTACTGCCCATAAACTGAGATCGAAAAGTTGGTTTGTAATATAATAATTTTTTATGAATTACCTATGATTATAGGTCCTCTCTTTAGCCAAATTTCGAAGGGTTTTTTTTTTTACTTGCCTCAAAGGTGCCAGCCTAATATATTAAAATATTTATTTGGCTGTTTTAATTTGCTGTAAAGATCTAATAGATTATTTTATTTGCGGACAAGTATTTGCCTCCTCCCTTCTATTCTTATGGGCAATTTCATTGTTTTGTAGACAACAAAATATAGATTTGCAATACCATTTAGACACTCAGTTACAAATTTATAATTTCGTTTGTTTTTTTTTTAATATTTTTAACTAAATAATTTAGTTTCTCAAATCCTTAGTTTTTTTTATTAATTTTTATAAGTTGCTACTTAGCTCCACCCACTAAAATATCAATCACTCCATGTGACGTCTCAAATCAGTTAACAACCAGGCAGTTCTGAGGATGAATTTTCTCTATCCATCAATTTTTGTGATACCATTACCGATCTTGCTATAAGTAAAAGGTAAGACAATTAATAAAAGAGACTGGCGCAATTTAACAAATACAAGACGTATTTCCGGCAAAACTGTTTAATATTTTTTCAAGGTAGTTACCTTCTGAGGCTACACGCTTATTCACACACGTTTTAAAGACATGCTTTAAAGTCCTCTGTCTTAACACTTCCAAGTTCGCCTGTAACGTCCTTTTTCATATCCTCTATATTCTCAAATCTGTGTCCCTTCAGACTTGTATTCACCTTTGGGAAGAGGAAAAAATCTGGTGGAGACACATATGGGGACTAGGGAGGATGATTAATCCACAATTCCGTTACTGACTAAGAATTCCTTACAAGCACTATTGTGTGCGCACTAGTATTATCGTGCAATAAGAAAAAACTTCCGTTTGCATGAAATTGTGGCCGTACTCGATGGATTCTCTTAATCAGACGCTGCAAAATCTCCCTGTAGTGCTCCTTGTTGACTGTTTGTCAAGGCAGAGCAAACTCCTTATGGATAATGCTAATCCTTACAGAGAAAGTGATAAGCATTACTTTTGTTCTTGAATTTTCAAACAGGAATTTCTGTTTTGGGGACCGCCATTCCATGCTCTGTCGTTTTGTTTCGGGGTCATATTTATTTATTTATTTATTTATTTATTTATTTATTTATTTATTTATTCCATCTGGAATGCATATAAATAAATAAAGTATAATTAGGAAAGTAAACTGGAAAAATAATAAAAAATATAGAAAATTATTGGGAACACCTCAGTTACTGTATAAAATGTTTGTTAAAGTTCAGGATAGTATTATTATTCTTCAGAGTAGGTTAGTCATGTTCCATTTGCCCGTTGATATAATGTTCCGTGATCATAGATAGTAGGATAGTTTGGATTGGCATCTGCGGCCGCAATGAATTCCGTGCAAGGATCCACTCGGATCCACTCGCAATGAATTTCCTGTTTGCTCATCTGTTAAGAAATGCGGAACAAACCGAGTACATAGATTCATTTTGCCCAAATCTTCTGTCAAAATTAGGCGAATTGTTTCTCGATTAATATTTAAGACTTCTTCCATCATTTTCAGGTTCATCCGCCGATCACTTAAAGGTTCTCTCACCTTCTCGATCGTTTCCTGTGTTCGAACAGTTTTTGGATGTCCCATGTGTTCATCGTCTTTCAGCTCTTCCCGGCCATTACAAAATCTAGTGAACCATTCAAAAATACTTGCACGGGATGGAGTCTACGACAATTCGGTGGACGACAATTCGGTGAACGTCAATTCGGTGGACGTCAATTGCACTGTGCCAAACTCTCCCGTATGATTTGTCTGGAGATTCCCAACTTGTAGTAGAAGTAATTTTGGATGATGACACTAATCGCTGTAAGAACTCTCTTTCTACTCAAGGTAAGTCAGTTAGGTTAGGTTAGGTTAAATTAGGGATATTGCGTTTTACTTGTTAACGGTTTGTTTTCTATACGTTTTTAAATTCCCCATTTCTTTTATAGTAATCCTGTATTTGTCAATAAAAGAGATTTATAGAAAAAATAGAGTTGTGTCATGTGCCGTAGCAGTGGAAGATAAAACTACATGTACACAAGTAATGAGGGGAAATAAAAATAAATTTTAATTCACACTTAGAATTAAAATTACCAAAGAGAGGGTCCCGACCGCACTCTTTGCAAATACATTTATAAACTTTGTTAGTTAAAGTAATATACAATAGATTCAATTGTCCTTCTCACATAAGACGCATAAAACTTCCGAGCAAATCAAGCAGACCTATTTATGTGTACGTCGTACACCGTTCTTATTTAGCTGACGTAGCATTAACATAATACAGTATAACATAGTCCGACAATGGCTTCGCCTGGAATAAAAGTTCCATCCTATAATGCGCAACAGCATTAATATTAAACGTCCACATTAGGAGCAACGGGCCTTATAGCGACATGACTGCTCGATACACATAACTGCGGTATAAGTCTATGTAGATAATAGCAATGGCACCAAATGTCTTTTTAGGACTAACAAAACACTTCCATTCAATAATGTGCAATAGCATTAATAATATAACTTCTAAACCAGGAGCAACGGGCCTTATAGTGAAATAACTGCCCAGTACGCATAACTGCGGTATAAGAGAATCTTACTGCAACAAGACTCCCATTGTTTCTTTAAGAATTATAAAATACTTGGATCTCAATCCAATATGCAATATGACAGAACAAACTCCTGGGTGCAATAACCCTCCTTAATAGAATAACGTAACGAGAACTCACTTACTGCGTCTTTCTGATGCTTGATATATCCATGAGATAAATATAAATATAAATGCCATAGCACCTTAACAACTTAGAAGGGGTACGTGGAGAAATAGCTTGGACGAGCGCGATCCTAATCAAAAAATCTCGGAGCCGCTAATAATAAATCCAGCTGATTATTCTTTATGCAAACTCACGATCCCGACGAGGTCTTCCGCCAGGTAAGCTTTCAGCGTACATGGGAATACACACACAACGGAGACCGTCACTGCCGTTTGCGTTGAGGAAACTCCCTTCATTGAGTTTAATTTCCTTGCTGGAGAGGTCTAACACACATAAAAGTGAATCACTCACGTATCCCGGTAATGGCGACTCTATTGCTTGCCGTTCGCAATCACTGTTCGTTTTCGTCTCGAAAACCCTCCGGCAACAGTCTTTAATCAACCAGCCTATGCGTGCTTTTCCTTCTCTCACCAGCTTTCCATTCTCTCCAGTTACCGCCTTTTCTCTCTCTTTCCTACTCCGGTCGTAAACCTCTCCCTTCCTTTCTCTAACCGCTCTTTTTCCTCCATTTGAAAAATTTTCCTCTGACGTCTTTTTCGTCATCGCTCTTTCTCTCTCTCCATTCGCTCTTTTCTCCGATGATGCGAATGACGCTGACTCTGACGGCGATCGCTCAATCCTTCGTGTTCGATTCTTCTTCAGAGCTCGAAACGATGAGGATGACGCTGCCGGCGATGACGTCACTCTATCGGGCTTTCCTCTCTCGCGATCGGAATATTGCCCTGACAAGTTGTCTTTTTAAATCCCTTGTTTGGGCCTAATAATTTGCACACCTCTTGAATGTGGGAACGCTATTGTGGGCAAGACGCAAGCAAAGATTTTTCTACATAGGCCCCTATTAAGTATAGCTAATTCTTCAAAAAACTTCTATAATTCTGGCAAACCGTTTCCAGATACCTAAATCTATTTTGTGTATCTAAAATTCCTCGAACGAAAACCATCGATTTAAAGAAGAAAAAAAAGTTCCGTTTTCAACAAAGTAATGAACGGCTTTACAGATAATAGCCGATTCGGAAAAAAGTCGTGTTTCGGACGAATTACGTTACACCCTGTTTCGTACCGACGATTAGCAAAGGATGTAGTAGGGACTTCATGAATCAATGGACTCAGCTACCCTTGTGCGTACAGTACAAAAGTTTGAAAGAGGTATTATGAACTAGGGTAGTTTTCCAGGTACAGAATAGATTAATGTAAAAGACTGTACGAGGTCAAAAGTTACTTAAATATTCTAGCTAATGAACTGCAACCTGCAAAATTATATTTATATTTAGAAGGAGATGGATATTTCGTGTACAATTGCACTTCCACCAAGCAAATATTGTTCTTTTCAGATCATATTTCATGCGACTTCCAGCATCCTCCGTCATAAGATTTTGTTTGTAGAGTTTGGATTTGAATCTTGTACAGAAGGTTGATTACGATCTATGGTAACGATTTGGCGGAGAGTGTTTACGAAGAAAACGCCTTTCTCCACCAACGATCGTGTTCTATTTGCCGACCCTGGTTGTGTACTACTGCTCTGCACCCTATCCTCCGCTGTAGAAGATATATCTGCAGAACGGCGAGGTGATGTTGTTCCATTTCTGTTTGCAGAGACCCTCACTGGTTGTTGGACGGCGTCGACCAAGGGATCGTTTCAATAATCCATATCTACAGAAATCCATAGGGTATGCATCTGGTGACTTGACAAATAAAGATATGATGAATTCCAGTTTCATCTTCCAAATCCAGCATAAACTGAACGGTCAAGTTAGCCGTATGCCTGGAGGCTTGTCTTGATGCAGCCAAAATTTGCTTTTGTCCTCTCCATACAATCCGGCGATTTCCTCGTAAAAAATTGGACTGAGAACATGCTGCTGATACTAAAGGGTCCACTCTTCTGATTGTGAACTTGCCGTTGCACGAGTATCCCGCAATCACCATAAATCCTTTTGAAAAATTTTCCTTACATTCCTTGGACCATCTTTGATATGATTTTTCTTCACGTGGACGGTAGAAAATCTCGCGGGGGTTAGATCTCGTTGAGAGAGACGTAGGCTTCATCGTTCTGCTGCAAGGTAACCCTCATAGAGCCTCCGACAGTTCTTCTTTTCAGCTTATGAACACGACTCTTGTGACGCAAATTTTATTATATTATTTACTGTAGTCTGTAAAGTTCCTACAATGTTTGCGATCCCTCTTTGGGTTGCTTTCCCAGTAAGGTCTAATTTTGGGAGACAGTTTTTCATGACATTTACTGCTTTCAAATGAAACACAACCATGTTGATATAATAGCATTATTTCACGTGCTTTCTGTCATGAGCACGTGCACGTGATCCGCAGCAGTCACGCATTAAATCGTTACCAAAGATCATAATCCACGTTCTGTATAGAACGTATGAGATGGACATTGGATAAAATAATCCGAAAGGGTCATCCACTTCTATCCAATCTGCATGACTTAAAGGCAAGCCTAAGGGTCATCCACTTAAATGTTTGGCATTTTTTTTAGATGGAGATCCACTTAAGCAGCTTGCAGAATCCGTCTCCAATGGCATACGTGTTGTAATTCGTGTTAAAGGAGGTCCAGCACGATATTAATACAAGTTTCTAATTCAGTGTTGTGTGTCTATATATTTCCAATACACCTGCTAATTTATTTGAAACATTAAAATGCTTTTTTTATTATTATTTTTTATTAACGTCAGTCCGTTTCGACCTAACAAATGATGAAAGGACACGGTGATTCTATCAGAAGCGGCTTTGAATGAAAAATGACATTAAAGTTAATGAGACATTAAAAAAAATCAGAGCTCTGACGTTCCTTAAGGGTTCTACTTTGATAATGAGGGAGAAGAAAGAGATGAAGTTCATAGATTAACAAGGAAAAAAAGGAAATTTTTCGATTTCTTTTAATTTTCTTCGGCCGCTCTTTAACATGTAAAATGTGATAAATGGGATATGACAACGACGAGTCAAAAAGAGGTAAATCTTCAGAGATGATACAATTTTTAAAGGCTTTGTTATCGTTTCTTTCAATGTTCAGGCATATTTCTTTTTCTGTAAGATGTTATCAGTTTGCTGGAATATGTTAATAAGAATAAAAGCGAAGAAGTGAAGGAAGGGACAAAAAAAAAATACTTATCTAGAGGCAGTAGGAGGAAGAGGAAGAAAGGAAGCCAATTAATTAAAAATACCTAAGTTACGTCGTTTATTATTTTTTATGAGAATTTTTTTTAAAATGTTAAATGCTAAGTTTGTACCTTTTTTTAAAAGTAGTAACTATTTGTAGATATTAAAGACATGAAAACAAGTACTCAACTTCATGATTTATTGGGTATTTTAATTAAACTATGTTAAGTTAAGTGTTGCTTAGAATGCATTTTTCATATAATAAAACCAACTTTTTTGTGTGTGAATTCCTCTTAAGAAAAAAACAGCCAACTTTAACCTAAATTTAGCTTACCTTAAGAGAGAAAGTTTACCGCTTATACTTCTTATTTAAATATTGCAGAAAAGTTTAATTAAGATACTGTTTGCATTGAAAGTTAATGCCGACCATATGTTTTTTTTTTTTTTTGAAATAATGATTCCAGAATACATTATAAATAAAGGACATGATGCGAAAATAATTGAAAATTACAGATTGAAAGAAGAATTTTGAAAATAAAACGAAAATTAAGTTTACTGGAAAACAGAATTTCATTAAGGAAACATTTTCAAAACCATAATAGAGAAAAAACTTAGCTGCGATGCCCGTTTTCGCCGAGCTTTTCAAGGCAAAACGAAAGCGGGGAATCAGTATCTATCTACTCTAGATATATGCCAGTGTGGTTTGACCATAGCCTAAAGGGTGGTTTACATAGACGCACGAACGCATGCGATTCTGCGATTCTGCGTCGAATCGCATATCCCATGGTGCATCAGGCTGATTTACATGCACGCATGAACGCATGCGATACTGCGATACTGCGTCGAATCGCACGTCGCATGAAGTTCGAGCCCATCAAACTTTTTACCGCTGCGTTGCTGCGATTCAGGCCCCCTTTCCAAACAAATGTACTTCAACGAGTATACATATATATATCTCACTTGTTTCGATGGTATCTAGCTATAAGAACCTCGTATTAATCTATTTCTTATAAAATGAATTAGAAATAATAATAAATTTTCTCATTATAATGAACAGCCAATCGTTATTTGTATCATTCAATTTTTTTTCTTATTGTTCATTTATTTTGTCTTTATTTGCCTTTTTGTTTTTATTTTTTATTTTCATGATTTTGATGAAGGGCAATAGAATTTTCGGTATATTTTTAAATTTTATCTTCTGTTTCAAATACTTTATTTTCGTTTTTGAAGCATCTCTTTCTTATTAATCATAAATTTCTTATTTGTTTCTGGTTATTCCATCGTTTTGGAAATAAGGGATCGATTGTCTTATTTTCCCACTTTTTTAATTGTTTGGAAAATTTAAATTTAATATCGTTGGGGAAAAATTATTACATTTCATTAATTTGATTTTAATTTTAATTCCAATCCAAAACACACAAAAATAAATTATAAGCCAAATTCCTAATATACAAAAAAATTACAGAAAATGTTTTTGTACATAGTAAGCTTTATGTAATTTTTTACTGTATTTAAGGAATTTTAGTTTGTAACTTATATTTTGTATATTGCGTTTGGATACATATAAAATTAAATTAATTTTTTTTTTAAATATTTTTCCCTTTTTTCGAAGAATTTTTAAAGTTTTTACAAATTGGTTTCATACAGTTTTACAAGAATTTCATACATTTCTAAATAGATTTAATACAATTTTATTAATAAAATTCAAACAGTGTAATAATATTTGAAAAAAATGGTAGGAAAATTCTGCGACCCGGATTCGTACCAGGAACCACGAGTTAATACATAATAGATTTAATACTCTTTTAAAAGAATTTAATACCATTTTAAATGAATTACCGGTGAAATACCCCATCAGTACAGAAATACGGAAGAATGTTTTTTTTTATTAATACTATATTTAGTTTAGTTTAATTATACAGTATTTAACTGTTACTCTTTATACATTTGTTTTATGTTACAATTTTGTTTTCTGTAATTTAATTAAAATAATAAAAAATAAACTATCTGTGAATTTACTAAAACAAGATTTCAATAAAAATGTTTTTTCTTACTTAATTTTGGTAATTAAACTCCATTTACACTGAAATAAAACATGTTATATTTATTTAAAATTGCATTAAATCTATTTGAGAGCATATTAAATTCATTTAAAACTGTATTAAATCTATTCAGAAATGTATGAAATTCACGAAAAACTGTAATTTATTGTTTTGAAGTAACCATGTTATCACACTCATTTATTTTTCTAATTCATTTTAATTTTATATATTTGCGAAAATAATGGTTATTTTATAAGAAACAGATTGATATATTCTTGATTTCTGTAAGGAGCCATGAAAATAAAGAAGGGAATCATGTAATAAACAACAGACATCGAGAACTTTACTTTATTTGCTGTGCTCTTTGCAGAAATTGCACCCCCTCCCCTGTTGATCCAGTGGAAGCACCGACACTGCTATATACAGTATATATGAATTTCTTTAAAGATTGTCAGTTCAATCACATCAAGGAGCTTTATATCAATACATATGAGCAGTCTAGTGATATATTTTTTCTAGATGGCTAAAAACGTCATTAAAAAAGGCACGAAGAAACATCGTCGCTGATGCTTCGCTAAACAAGACGCCATGTTGCTTCGAGAACTTTTCAACCCATGAGCACTTGCGCAATGAGAATCGGAGCAAACGCACGTGGTGCATGTAAACTGGAGCCTCCATTTTGCAGAACGCAGCGTTTAATCGAACAGCGCAAAATCGCAGCATCGCATGCGTTCATGCGTCTATGTAAACCACCCTTAATAATAACTATTATTACTAGGCTTATTACTATTATTACTATTATAACTATTATTACTATGTGGTTATTATTACTAGGCTATGGTTTGACCCTGGGACTCGTTAATTGTCATTGCATTTGCTGGGCGAACGGGAAATTGTCAACGTTCGAAGTCCACAAAATGATCAGCCGCCTGTAAACGAATTGTCGAATTGTTCCTCGACATTGTCCTAAAACGAAACGATCTGACGTCTTCGTTACAAAGAACGTTAAGGAAAAGAATGAAAGCTCTACTTGATTTAATATAAGTTCTGTAGATCCTAGCGCCGCCATAGCCTGGCGGGAAAGTGATATGCAGAGAAGCTCTCGCTCATGTCAAAGTGGGCAGCAAATGATTTGCTATGCCTGCATTTATTGAAGTTTTTTTTACTTAATTTTAAAATGCTAAATTAAATTATTGTTCATTTATTTTCTAATTTATTTACTGACACGGTTTATTATATTGAAAGTATAATTATTTTATTCCATAACATTATTTTATAATGAAATCTTGTAATTTTTTTTTAAATTCTGTAATTTTTAATATAATTTAGAAAGAAAACAAATGTTTATTTTAACATGACTTTTATTCACTTACTTTTTAAAAGTGATTTAAAAGCAGACACCACAAACAAAGTCGTTTTATTATTTTTGCAAATTACATTTTTTAATTCTGCAAAATGCATTTTTAATTCGATAGAATGAACTTTATTTCTGCAAAATACATTTTTAATTCTGTAAGTTGCATTTTGAAAAATAAAAAACGCAGTCTCAAAAGCTGCATAAAATGTATAATATGGGTGAAATAAATTTGTTAAATAAAATTCATATATCAATATACATTATCGCCTTATTTTATTTCACACAGAACACTTTTGGAATTTATTTCTTGAAATAATTGAATCGTTAAATCTAAAATATTTATATTGACTTTGTGACAATTTGCTTGGTTAAATATTTTATAAAAATTAGTAATTAAACTTTATTCACTCAACAAAAATTACCTATAAAACACTGGCAGAAGGAATAAAAAAAAACAAAA
Source organism: Rhysida immarginata (assembly GCA_023313115.1). Taxonomy (NCBI): domain Eukaryota; kingdom Metazoa; phylum Arthropoda; class Chilopoda; order Scolopendromorpha; family Scolopendridae; genus Rhysida; species Rhysida immarginata. The sequence continues at coordinate 840,781 of JAHWFO010038666.1, read as the reverse complement.
CAACAAAAAACAAAACAATAGAACTTAAAAATTGGAAGGTGTTTCAAAACTTCAATTTACGAAAACTATAAATGAATATGTGCAATTCAGAAACTAATTTTTGTTGAGGTCAATAAAGTTTTATTACAAATTATTACTTTTATACGTTGTCTTTCCATAAATATTTGGACCTGCAGGCATTAATATGTTTTAGATTAAATTTTTATTTTGACAATCTCTTTCGAATAGAAATGTGGTCCTGTAAAGGGCCTTTATTTAATAAAAAACGATGAAATCAGTTGGAAGATTCATGCGTTCGTTTTCACGACGAACGGACGACTGCTGTCTTCGTTTGCAGATTCAACAATGCCATCAACAATGCAGACGTAATTATGACGTTTAATCGTTGCAACTTCACCAACACAGCCAGCGAGTATCGAAGACGAACGACGATGTCTCTGACGTCAGATCGTTTCGTTTTATTTCAATGTCGAGGAACGCGCCCCTGTTTTATCCCCGTTGAGTATAGTAGTTTGTAACGAAACTGATTATTCGGAATTGGCTGTTGTATTGCTTAATACCTCAAACGTTTAACCTATTGATCGTCGACCCTATAATTTACTGACAACTTCGGACGTTGCTGTGGTTTTAACTGGCAGTGGAGTCAATGCACATCGTGATATTATTTTGCATCAGCGCACAGATGGTAGGGTTCGTTGCATTTTAGAAAATCATCCATGGTATGATCCTCTGAACTACACGTATATGCTTATGTTTCCGTATGGGATGCAAGGGTGGGATATTTCTGTGCAGTCGAAGAACAATGCTCATACCAAACGTATTATGATACGCCAGTTTTATGCTTACCATCTTTAAATTCGTCACGTACATGTTTAAGCTCGGCGAAGATGGGCATATATAATAAAAATCATACCTTTGCGTCTTCACCGAGCTTGTCAAGGCAAAACGAAGACGTGAAACAAAACTGTCTCTGTTTAAAAAGTGTATTCCGAAGGATTTGAATCCACAATATCAAGGTTGGCGAACATGCCATGTAACCAACGCGCCAAAGTAGCGTTGAGAAAATGTAAGTAAGGTTTTTTTTTTTTTATTATGAATTAATGCAAGAATGAATAGCTAATGAACTGGCCTATTGTTGCACAAACTTTACCTTGCATTGTTGGATGAGATATACTATGACCTCCTTTATTACTACAGACCTGTTTTACTGAATAATTTCCATTGCTGCTTTTGGCATTTCTCAATTTCGCCATGGCGCTGTTTAACCTCCCTTTTGTTATCAACTGAGATAAACAAAATGTAGTACAAACAAAATAAAAAAAAATACATAACGTATTAAAAATATTTTGCATAGAATCTATTATTTTAAAAGGGAGTTAAATAGCAAATAAAAAGAAACCTAAAAATTTGGTTAATGAAATAAATGCTTATTGAGTTTGTTTTTAACGTCACTGAAAAGTCACCTGACCATCTTAGTCCAAGCAACAATGTAACCTTCATTGTTAGAAACTATCAGAGAGGGAGGTTAAACAGCGTCATGGCAAAATTGAGAAATGCAAAAAGCAACAATAGAAATTATTCAGTAAAACAGGTCTGTAATAATAAAGGAGGTCATGGATATACCCAGAGACAAATGAAAGAAAGAGACAGGCAGTGATCTCCCCTCTAGTGGCGCCTTCGCGCCGCCATATTGGGACTGGCAAGAAACAGCTGATCGCCCGAGGCAATGCATGTGAATCAATCTGTTTGGTTTGGTTTGGTATCAACGTCTTTTTCAACTGCTATGGTCATTTCAGGACAGCATTATAGGGGCCGCAAATTTAACCTCGCAAGGGTTCTTTAACGTGCAGCCAGCAAACGACTACCCTTCCGAAGAAGTGCGTGATCTCAGGATTTCCCCCCTGAAAAAATCTTCGTCGTCCTCGGTCGGGATCGAACCCGCGTCCTCGGGCATCAGAGGCGATTACGCAACCACTGAGCCACTGATGCCGATGTGAGTCAATCGCAAACAATTATCTAATATATTTATTAGAGCGAAGCGTTAGCGAAGCTCTGTTATCAGGCGAAAATCAAAATTCTTTGTGCGCATAAAACTTTTGAACCAGAGAACATAGACAAATGAAATTTTGCACACAGCTGGACATGACCATCCTGATGGTCACTAAATAAAAATTTTAAAAATCGGTTCAGCCATCGAGGAATAATCACCATTTAGCTGTTCCCATTGAAATGCATTGAAAAAAATGTAAACAAACAATTGCACGCGCTAATAGATTTTTCAACATAGAAAATATGGCGAAGCCCTTCGCAAATTTTTTTCTGCACCATCGATTTTTGAGACCATTTTATCGAGTTCTTAGAACTTTTATCACCTGTTTTTTTAGAGCGAAGCGTAAGCGAAGCTCTGTTAACAGTCGACAAGTGTAATTCGATGACCGCATAAAACTTTTGACACGTAATAGTCACAACAATGAAAATTTGCACGTGCATGCGCATGACCATGGTGGTGGTCAAGAAAAAAAAAATTTTTAAATCCGACCTACCATCGAGGAATAATCACCCTTCAATTGTTCCCATAGGAATGCATTGAGAAAAACGTAAACAAACATTGCGCGTGCAAATAGAATTTTTGACATACAAAATACGGCGAAGCCCTTCGCAAATTTTGCTCTGCACATTCGATTTTTAAGGCCAAATTTCGAAGTTCACAGCGTAATCACGATATCTTTTTGGTGTGGTTGTCGACATTGTCTACTCGCCAACTGAAACTCGCAACCACTTGAATGAACTGCCGATGTGCATTCTCGTCAAATTCGCAACCTATACTGGACCAACATTAACCAATGAAGCAGTTCCCATTTTACCGATCGCCGTTGGCTTCAAAAAAGGAGGAGTATCTTGTACGCGTAAGCAATTTCCGCTTAAGTTAGCCTATGCAATCACCAGACCAAAGCACAAGGAATCACTGTTGATAAAGCAGTCATAGACATTGGTGATTCAGAATTTGGACTTGGCTTGTCGTACGTGGCATTTTCACGAGTGAAGACCATCAACGGTTTATTGATCGAACCGGCATTTGCAAAGCCGCGGTTGATTAATATCAACAACCATGCATCGTGGAAGGTTAGGCGTGAAGAACTTTCCAAATTACGCAGTTTAAAATGAAATTGTTTCAACAATAAATATTAATATCAATTTAAAGAATTTAGTTAGTCATTTTCTTAACAATCAATAACGGTTCGCTCTAAATTATTGGTCAAGAAAGCGATTCGCGAGTCGCAGTCCGCCCTAGTTCTCTTATCCGTCTGTCCGTCCGAGGCCAACAAAGAAAGTTACAACAATCAGTCCGAAGCCAATGGGACTTGAAGGAATTGTTGTGGGATTGTTGTGGCAAGACAATACTCCGTCATTGTTATTTAATTAAATAAATAATCTGAAAAAAAAATTCTCTTGGTCTGTCCAAAGCCAGGGATTGTTGTATGGTAAGATAATACCCTTAAGAGAAGTATCTTTTGAACGGGAATATGTAGCCAGTTGAAATTTTCACAGAGTATGTGTTATTATGGCGGATGGCGGATGGCGGATTGTCTAACAAATAATAAAAAATGTAAAAAGTTTTTTTTTTGTTTGTTTTTATTTTGTTCTAGCGTAAAAACGGTTATACATACAAGCGTCAAACTTGGAATGATTTTAGTTCCAACTCTAAAGTATTACAACAAATAATGAAAAAGTATGAGTTGGACTTGCGCAACGCCAAACATAAAATCTTTTTTTCAGGTGATCTGTTAATTTAATATTTGAACACTTTTTTGTTCAAAGCGCTTATCTTAAAAATATCGACACTTAACCTATTAGAGATTATATGTCTAGAGAAGCCGAAATCGAGAACACAGTGCCACACTCTCCAGAACCTGGCTTATTTTGGTAAATATATTATATGGTAGTACGGAACCCTCGATGCGCTAGCCCAATTTATTTTATATGCAGATGAACAGTAGCCTATATTGTTGCAGAATATAAGTTTTGAACACCATTGATGCTCCACTTTCATTTCTTTACCCTTCAACCTGTACGGTTGACACCCGTCATGCGACGGGTGAAATTTCTATTTTTTTCTAATATCTACCTAAGATATCTAGTTGAGGTTATTGGGGGACCACCAAAAAAAACTTGCTCCATTAAACAAAAAAAAATATCCAATTCGGTCCAGCTGATAAAAAGTTAATTGGTGTGAATAAAGTTATTCTTAAACATAAATTAAAAAAAAATAGTTTAAATGGAAAAGGAGGAAGAGATTATACAATTAACCAGGAAAATTTTCCTTCATAAATTATAATTTGAAAGTAAATAAAATAAAATATACAGTTCACCAATTATAATCCAAATTGTTGTTGATTTATACGAGATGTATTAATTATAATATCTCCTTCTAATAACTAACTGGACCACATTCTCATGCATATTGGTCAAATCGTTTTTTAAAAAGATCCAATACCTCAGTTCACAAGTAATTATAGTATTACAATATGTGGATTAATAAATTGATTATTTTATTGAACTGAGAATTATTTCTTCCTTTTCTTTTAATTTAAAATTTTAAAATATTTGTTTTTAAAAATTCGTTAGGCATTGAATCAACTATTTGAAGTCATTAAAAGTATACGTTATCGTTAGTTAATGCAATAAACTTTTTAAAATAAAATCAGAAAACAGAAAATACTACTTAGAAATCACTACAAAAACAGCTCAAATTACATTGAGAATATACGCCGCCTTAGGTTCTTGCCAATAGCAACATGGCGAAATGAATAGGGCACTGCACTTCCGGTGGCACCAGTAGCGCTCAGCGAAATGAATAGGGCACTGCCAGTCACTTTCTTTCATTTGTCTCTGGATATACCAAACATGAGATATACGTTGTTGTTCCGCGCATATTGTCGGTCCGATGAAAACTCTTAACAATAAAATTTTATAAACATTCCAAGGAGGAGCTTTAGCAGTGAAGGTGAAATACATTTATAAATTTATTAAAAAAAAATAATCCCCCCCCCCCCCCCCGAGTAGAGTAAGGCAAGTAGCAGATCCTGAAGTCATCTATTTTTACCCCTTTATCTAAACTTTTTACCTCTCCCCAAGTCTTTTAATCAAAAAATTAATTTTCTCGAAACGTAATATGTAGAAAAGCTGGTATTTTCTTTCCTTTCTCATCATTTCCGAACGTATGATATATAACAAGCCATATGTTGGCATAGTTCTAAAGACCACGTGACTACCACCCCCGCAAATCCGACCCAATGGAACACCTGGGCTCAAACTTCATAGTAATGTAGATCTTGCCTAGAGGAATCTGGATACTGAATTTCACGCCTTTACGTACCTAAATAGCAAATAGATATGTTGTCCTCTCTGAATCCCATCCCCGTAATTTCGACCCCAGTGTACCAATCAAAACCAAACTAAATAATGCAGATGGACATGCCCATAGGAAGCTACATTCCGAATTTCAACCTTCTACCTCAAAAGATGCAGAAATTAAGAAGGGGTACACAGTTAAGACATAATAAAACCAATAAGTAGCTCCATTCTTTCGCTACTGAATACTACAGATTATGAGCACTTGAGCAATCGTGCGTCGCCAGAGCGATTTCACGTGCGCGCGCCGTTGTCAGTAATGCTTCAAAGATGAACAGAAAGTAACAGTGTATTCCTTCTTGATAAATCGATTGTTATATGACATGCCATTATCTTGGTATTCTTTACACTCACTGTTTCTAGCACGTGAATTCGACTTGAAGGGGTCCACGAAAAATTCTGAAAAGTTGATACGGCCGAGCTAAGACTTTGATGGTCATATTTCTGAAAACAGAATTTGAAAAAGTTAATTCGTTTTCAAGTGATCGTGCAAATGGCGGACGGCCGGATAAACGTACAGACCAATGGCGCATTCTTATAAGTAGCTTTTATGCTAAAGCTCCTAATAAGCGTTACAGACTCTTTGCATAGTATAGTAGGACTAGCTGAGATGCCCGTCTTCGCCGAGCTTTTCAAGGCAAAACGAATGCGCGGTACCAGTATCTATCTACTCTAGGAATATACCAGTGTTGTTTAAGGACTTGTTA
>JAHWFO010038666.1:740151-824662 GCA_023313115.1 Rhysida immarginata | reverse complement strand
TGTCAACACCGAAGAAGTCTGTGAAACGAAATGTCGTTAAAGATTCTTTCAGCAAGTATGACGCCCTAAATCAGCCATTCGATTAAAAGTACACCACTATTTTTTCCGTAACGAATGCCCCACATTAAACCGCCTGCTGAGAGACGTAAACGCCGATGACGACTTGCCAACCATATCGCGAGCAACGCTCCATCGCTTGCTCCTACATCTCGGGTTCACGTTTGAGAGAAGCCATCGTGATTCTGTGTTGATGGAAAGAAATGACATTATTTCAGGCCCGTAGCCAGAATGGTAAAGTCGACGGCCACCCCGTTATGGAAAAAGGTCCGCCTCCCAAATATGGAAAAAGGTCCGACTCAGTGGAATTTTTGAAAAAAGGTCCGGAATTTTTGAAAATCGACGCCCCCAAGATAACGTCCTGGCTACGGCCCTGTATTTTATGGCGTCATAAATACCTGCGTATGATTAAGAAGTATCGAAGAGAGGAGAGATTAATTTATTACTTGGACGAAACGTGGTGTAATGCTGGCCATTGTTTGAATAAAGTCTGGCAGGAGATGCATTGCTTAAAGAAACCGAGTGGGACGGGGAAAGACTGGTTCTTTTACATGCAGGCAGCGAGTACAGCTTTGTGGAAGGTGCACAACGTTTATTTAAATCCAAAAAGACAACTGATTACCATGACGAAATGAACGGGAAATACTTCGATAATCATTCCTGTCATTACAACAGTGTCATCTTACTTCTTCTTTGTTCACTTCGCAAAGTTGCGCGGGAAGAATCTACCAATCACAGATGAAGAGAAATTCTTATTCCTCTGTATTACCAATCGCCTTTCATTATTTTCAAATTTGAGTTGTGTTTCAATCCGTTAGATGTTCATCTCGCCCTCTCACCCCTGGTGATTGTTTTTAGAAGCCTCTTCCCTCTTTCTCTTTGCCAACGATCTCTTATCGTTGCTATGGCAACTCGGACGGCAGCAATAAACTCAAGTTTAAAAAAAAAACCGGGCGATTGTGGATGAAAATACTTACAAGTTAGAAATACATGTGTTAATTAAAATATTTGTAACAGAACGTTTTAAAATAATTGAGTAATAGGAAATGCTAAATACACATATTCAAACATAATTGTTTGAATCTGTCGTGAAATCCTGTCATGTCACAATTTAAACACTTCTTAAATATTAATAAAAAAAAAAAAAGATAACCTGCACGCTTCTTGCATTTGTCTTTAATTGGTGAAATTTCATAGTATCAATAGTAATTCTATATTTTTATTATTAATATTAAGAACTTTCGACGTTAACAAATAATTAAGAATCTTTATTTTCTTCATCCATGAAAATATAATAAAGCACTTTAAAACCACTGATGTATTTTAAAATTATTTTTATTTACACTTTTTATGTTTTTTTTGTCAAATTGCACCACAGGGAAGGAACACTTCTCTATCTGAGGTTTTATTGAGTAATACGAGATTTCAAACAGCAATCAATTGTTTGTATTGACACTTCGTATCAAAAGCTAAACAACAATCATTACGCTATTTAACAAAGAAATGAAAGAGATGGTTGAGTTTGCACGAAGAAGATTAAAATATTTTAAAAATTACTTTAAAAAAACGATATCAGACAGATACCATTTGACTTTTCTATCTACGAGATTATAATTGGATTATAGGAAGGTCTAATGAAATATAGTTCTAGTCTAACGGCGGAAGGATACTATGTTGTGCACTATGGTAAGCGACCTCATTCCGGAACGTCACTCTCAACTGAAGTTGAGACGAGGTATAGGTGGTGTTGATTGTACCGTGCGCCGCCAACCAACACCTCCTAAAGAGAAAGCCTGTGCAAGGAAACCGTCATACATTGTTACATATCATAGTAGTGCAAATTCAGGGCTTATTATTGGTAGAAATACGAACAATGCACTACTATGATGATGTAACAATGTATGACGTTTCCGTGCAGAGGCTTTCTCTTTAGGAGGTGTTGCGCCAACGAGCTTTTTTGTCATTAACCATTATTTAACAATGAAACTTTCGGACCATTGTATTCTAGATCGTGGTACAGACCACGGTATAAGAAGTAAAATATTATAGCGTGGTACAGACCAGGCATGCATTCTTATAAGTAACATTTTGCTAAAGCTTCTAATAAAGACAATACTTATCTCCAATAATAAAACGTAAAATATTAACAAAAAAAAACAACAAAAAAAACCCAGCATGTACGGTTTATTTAAGAAGAATGACCCAAGGATCATTTAAAGGTACACTATCAAATTATATGATCAATTTTTCTAAAATACCCAAATCCCTTCAAAAGAGGCATGAGGAGGGGGACTTTTGTTCCACCTGCATAATTAATATATATTTAAATAGAACCAACGTTTCAGGCGTGGTGTTATCTTGTAAAATTGATAACTTAGTACACTTGAAGCGAGTTCTTTGTAATTAGCTATACATTAGCTAAAATATTTAGCAACATATTCTTTTGGTACAATAAACAACAAAATGCTAAAATATATTGACGCACCTTCTTTGTATAATAAAAATATTCAAGCCTAGAGCAATTTATAGGAAAGTTTAATGAAGCTAAAAACATAACGCATATGTAAACAAAAACATGAGGTTAAAAAAATAATTTGCCCTATAATCCAGTGTTTTAAGAGTGGCATTAAATTAATTAACGATAATGAATTTGAGTGGAAAGAGAAAAAAAAAACAAAAAACAGCGCCTAATGATATCCGTTGTGAAAAATAACATCCGTAGACAAAGATTTTAATCCTATAGCAATTAAAAACGGGAAGGAAAAAATTCCTAAACGCGCATATCTTCATTCTTTTTGAGAGTCGATATCTTATTAACCGTTTACACGTTGCATTAATTAATTTCAATTTTAATCCCACCGTAACGCTTCGCTTAGATGCCGGTGCCTCGTTCGCTTTCACGGAGAAGGGGGGGGGGGGCGAACTGCTCGGGCCTTTCTTCAATGTTGTAATCAGCAGCGTCTGCCGCAGAATGTCTCGTTAGCACTTTCCAAGATCGAACAAAAAGGAATAGGAAATGGGGAAAAAAAGGAGAAAGAGTGGAACAAAGATATTCTATGATAGTGCTTGTCCAATCAAGAATAATATAACATTGAAAATTTCAATAGACTAAAAGAATAAGAAAATTATGTAAGTACCTTCTAAATAATGCGAAATTTTAATGAAAATTGATACATATATGAAGATCAGGCTTTACAGATTATATTCGTTGAAATGAAAAAGCTGTGAAAGATGGAAGGCCTGTAAATTATATTCATGTCTACTTCGAGATACTGGTATCTACTTTATGCGCATGGTCTATTGCACAATTATAAACTTGTCTCGCTGACCATTTCATTAATTATAATTATCAACCGCATGATTTAGGGCCTTTCTGGCCATACGGGTTGAAGCTTTTATTTGAGAGATTAGAATAAGGCATTGCTTTGTTCATCTGATTTTTGTATTCGCAGTGAATTCTGGATGATTACACAGATTCAGCCTGTATGAAGCAATTATTCTCCAGGAGAAATGCATTTAGTCAAGAGTCCTAACCATTAGTTATATTCAGTGGTATAGGAATCATTTAAGAAATTCTGCAAAACGCATAGTATCGACAGGTCTGTTGAAAATTCATGTTTAAACAGTTTCTGAAGCTGTGTAATGTTTTTATTCAATTAAGAATTAATGACAATTTATTCTGTAAGGCCGTGGCCTGGTGGGCTTTCACTGAACAGAACTTCTGTGAAGTTAAGCTACATCAGGCACGGCTAGTCATGGGCGACCATCAGTGATAGATAATCTTCTCCCCCCCCCCCCCCGGCTGTTGCGACCATCATATACAACAGTCGTGAATCCAGGTCCATCCAGGGATCCAACTCGTCGGCCTCGGCCATACAGATCCTGGATGGACGTATTGGATCCCAATTCATAAGTTAAAAAAAAAAAAATGTCTATAGTTGGCCGCTTGAGTTTTCGGTGTTGCGTTAAAGAGAAATGCATTACTATAGATGGCAAAAGCATGCACAAATACTTTCAGGTACTACCTAAATATTGGAATTTTTAATCCTAAGTTATATCACTGGAAAGAGGAAACATCCTCTTGTATAGTTTTTACTCAGTTTCCTATAGCTTGTAAAAGCTTTTTAAAATCGTGTTTCCATATTATCAAACAAAAGTGTCTGACAGTCAGACTCTGCGATCGTCGAGACGCTGTTCTTAAATTTCTAGATAAGAAAAACGAGTAAATAAGAAATTAGCCCCCCTCCCTCTTCCACGGAAAGTATTGGAAAACAGCGAAAGACTGTACTCAAGGAAATTGTCCCCTTAATTCTGGCCTAGAGGATTCCACATATCAAATTTCACCTTTCTAATTCACAGAGTGTCGCAGTTAGGAAGGATACAGGCGGACCTAGCAAAACTAGTAAATAATTCAATGCTTCCTTTATTTAAACAAGAAATTAATCCCCGCGAGGAAGGTAAAGGCAAGTATCGGAAGCCCGGAGATCATCTATTTTTACCCCTTTATCTGCACTTTTTACCTCCCCCCCTTATTTTTTTAATCGAAAAATTGATTTTCTCGAGCGTAGTATTTGGAACGTGTAAAAGAGCTCTATCTTATTTCGTTTCTCATCATTTTCGATAGAATGATATATCACATGCTATATGTTGCCATAGTTCTAAAGACCAAGTGATTGCCACCCCCACAACTCGACCCTATTGGGAAAATTTCTTCTAAACTTAATAGTAATGTAGATCTTGCCTAGAGGATTCAGCAGACCGAATTTCATTCCTTTATATACCTAAATACGTGTAGACGTTTTGGTCCCCTCTAACTCCTACCCCAGTGGGCCCCAGTGAAAACTAACCCACAGAATTTTTAAATTCATTGGAACACACCTGGAAAGCCACCACCTTAAGTTTAATGTGAAAGTAGGGCCAGTAATAATATTGAGAAATTTGGATTCCCTCAAATTATACAATGGTACTAGACTGTCACTAATTTTATGCACCCAGACAACAATTATCTAGGTTACAATCTCCTCTGGGATTTGTTTTCGCAATGACGATTAGCAAGGGCAATCTCTTTATGATCCTAGTGGCCTGACAAAATTTAGTGTACCCAAAGGCATTCGAGTAACATATTCTGTCAAAATAATGGTCTTTTATGCATAACTAACATTTATTAATTTTTTGTAAATAACTTAATTAGAATTAATATTAACTTATGGTGCCAATATCAATATTTGAACAATTTTGGATTTAATATATTCTGTTATTACATAATCTTTTAATTTTCTTAAAACAATTTTGCTGATTTTTGTGAAATTTTTTATGTAATCGTATTATTGCTACTATTTAATAGCACGGTTTTTTTCCTTTCAATCATAGCGGACGAAGCCGCGGGTAATCAGCTAGTAATTAATAATAATTATCTAAATAACCCGCGGGTTGTCCCCAACAGGCCGAAGCCCAACATGGGGTTTTCTTTTTATAATAAAGGACAATCACAAACATCCATGCCCCAAGCGGGATTCGAACCGCGACTTGCTGGTTGCGAGAGCGATAAGACCTGCGCTGGTTTGAAAATCTTTCATAGCCTCGGAGGAGTTAGAGTTACGGACAGACAGACGGACAGACAGACAGACACGTTTCCCCACACTGATAGCATAAAGCACTTTCGGCACTTAATAAAGAAACCACTATTTCCACAGCATTATTTAATGTCTGTATGCGCATTTCGACGACGACGTTGTCTTCTTCTTTTTCTAGTTTTTCGCTGAAGACGACGACGACGTTGTCGTCGAGATGCGCATACGGACATACTTATTTGTATTACTATCCTTTTAACTTTTTTTCTTATCCTCAGAATCCATTACTATGCCCAAACTCATATCAATGTTCCTTCTCAATATCACACTTGCTCCTACTTTTATCACTATTGCCTCTTCTAATCCTGCTGTCATGGAAGCGTCGTCTTCGTACTTTCTGGTACACTCACAGCCCTTTCAAAAGATACTTGGGGTAATCTACAGGATGAGTCAATGGACATACCTCCATTTCGGAAACGGTGTGTAAAATAAACGATGTGATCACGCTAGCAGGGAATAGTATAGGTGCTCTATCTTTTGAGACAGTTTGTGACAGGGTGCCATCTTGAAATCTGCCATTTTGGGTCAAGGTTCATTTTCTTAAATGGGATATAAACGTATGTATGTATATTTATTTGTTTGTCTCTTATACAAATCTACAGTTTTATTCCAATCTTGATAAAATTGTGCACACTTGACATTCAAAGCAAGAGGAAGAGCACTGTCTATCTGACATTTCTCAAGAAAATTTAATAATGAGTTAATTAATGAGTTAAATAAAGTGCGCACTTTTTTTTCCTTCAATAAGAGCTTTGTTTTTGAGCTCAATAATCTCTTTCCACTTTGACTATCTATCACTCTTTCATTCCTTTTCATTGTTGGGGCTGTTTTATGTGCTTAATGAAAGGGGGAGGGTAAGAGCGAATGCCGAGCGGGTCAAGAGTGAAAAACAAAAAAGAACGGCGACAGCAATCAACGTGAGCAGAAGCAGAAATTTAGCTCTGCTAATTTACATGCAACTATACGAATTTTTGGGATTGATCTTAGAGTTAGTGTTTAAGTAACTGTCAACATGAAGACTGAATGATTAAGATCAACATTCATGCATACAACGGGAGATTACACTTAGGATGCGGGAAGAGATGCGATTATGCTAATGAGCGAACGTCAGTCAGAGAAAAGCTAACAGACTGAAATTATGCTTGGGCGAACAGTGATGCAAATAAAGGGTATAAGCGATATCTGTGGGTGCAGAGCATTCCCACACATGAGCAACGGGTGGAGTCCAGAACGAAGCCAACGGTCATCAGTTTGCCAACGTCGGTCATCTGAGCGGAAGAGTGTTTTTGCGCTTCAAGAGTGTGCATAAGTGAGTGAAAGTGAAGTGTATCGGCGACATCGTTGTACGACGAATGAGTGACAAAGAAAGAGCTCTTATCGCAGGTGTAGCTGTAAGAACTCTCTTTTGCATAACTAAACTAGGTGTAACAGACAGCATTGATTCGTTGCTCAGCAATTATCCCTCATTAACCTATTTAAGGTCAGACATCTAGATTTAAGTGAAACGCTTAGACTGCTTAGACTAAATTTCATGCGCGCGTATTTAATCAATCCCTTACTTAATGTCACTTAATGATAAGTAGTTATGTTAATTTCCTTCTGTTGTCATAACAGTCATCTGTTGTGGTTCACACATATCGAAACTGGGTTGCAGCAGCTAAAGGATGTGTTCAATGTGTTGTCCCTGCTGCTGGAGAGAGAGCTCAAGGTGCTTTATCCATTCATTATGCATGCGCACAAGAATGCCAGGGGTAATGCTTTCACAGGCCTGTGGGATGCATTGCTGAAGGTCACATTTGCTTTGGATTTTCACAGCATTCACAAGTTGTTTCAAGTGGGCCACAGACACATTCTAGCGATGTGAGGTCTCGGGCATGTGGTGGCTACTCCACAGGGCCCCGCCGGTCAATCTCATGACCAGGTAATTGCCCATCCAGCCATTGACGGAAATTAAGTCCGTTGTGTGGTGGTGCACCATCCTGCTGAAAAAAAACTTGGGAGACTACCATCATCAGTCAACAGTGACATGAACATAGTGTTCTCTAGCATTTGCAGGTACTCACCAACATTTAAGGTACCGTCTATGAAAATGGTCCAATGAAACGGGTGCCCCATATCCCACACAACACCATAACTGCTTTCACCAACGACATTGGATTGATCTGTCCAATGAGAGTTCGTATCCATCCAATATCTCATGTTCTGACGGTTTACCTCATCATGGACATAAAAATTTGCCTCGTTACTGAACACAATGTTATGTACAAGTGATGGATCCAGTCGATAGTTTTCCAGAGCCCATGTACAGAACTCCTCACGTCTGCACGAATCATCCTCGGATAATTTTTGCTGCATCTGAACTTTGAATGGATGCTACTTGTTGGTATGCAAAATCCGTGCTATGAATGATTGGTTGAGTCCACATTCAGCTACAAGCCATCTTGTGCTGCGTTTTGGACACTTTTCAAATGTTGCCAACATCACTGTTGAAGTTGCCTGAAATGTGATATCACATATGCGAAGGTAGTGTGCGCGATTGATTCGGGGTGCCGGGCGTTGAAATCAGCAGCAATGGTAAGGTAGGGGCGTTCTCCGGCTCAATCCTCTCTTCCTTCATTAGTACCACTTCCAATTACCTGCAACAAACCTTTTTTGTTAATAACTTGTTTCATTGTTTTGTTAATAACTTGTAAACCATAACAGATAACTGAAATCCGAATACAGGAACGAACTCCTGAGAAAAAACAGGTGTTATTTAATCATTATTGAGTTTAACTAACATCCCCTGGAGATCTAAATCAGGTTTTTCACATTATACAAAGTTAAATCGTTGAAAATCGTTCATAGCTTCTAAGTCTTTCATGTTTATAGGATTTGCGGGGCCCTCATCCTCTTCTTCATTTCCTATTTTCATTAATTTCAGTTACTTTAGCCTCCACCATTTCGAGTGTTTTCTGTAAATTTTCGTGTAATTCAGTTCGTAAATTGACCATTTGTTAGGCCTTCCTTTAGTTCGTCTTTTGTCGAGTTAAAAGCTTCCATGTAGGTGTCGCAACATGTCTGTAGTTCTCCTAAGGTTCGACATAGTTTGATCATAAGAAGTAACGAAAAGAAGTATTTTTTAGGCACTTCCTGAACGTCATAGAAATAATGATTTGAGATATGGTCGGTCTCTTCTTTTCAGATACCTGTACTTCTTACAGTCTTCTAACACAATATTTGACTTTAGTTGAAATTTGTTGCATTTTAACTATATCATAGTTTTTTGCGAAATTATACAAATTAATATGTTCCAAACCTTTTGGCCTGTTAGGATAATAATCATCAAGCCATGACTCATAATAAATATCAGTGAAATCCGGTTCAAATATCATCATATCCTCTTTAGACTTAACTTTACGGTTCCGATAGATACTGACATCAAGCCATCTTATTTTTGTTTGAAGATCCCTCCCGTACAGTGGAATTCTAAGCAAAGTGTCACTTGCCTCCAAAGCTCCATATGGCCGGTTCGACAATACCCTTAGTCCGATGTTATATAAACGATTTCTTAAACTCTTAGTAGAATTTATATCAGTTGCGTTTGTTTTTCGCTTTTTGTGGTGTATGTTGTTATACTGTATAATAATTCAGAATAGCTGTTTTTTTTCTCCCACAAACTGGATATTCGTTCAATTCTATGCGAGCAGCATTGCAGAATTGTAATCATTTATCATAACTCGGTCTTTTTTGCGCATAATATTTTAGTGATTATTAGATGATAATGCAGCACAATATTTTTTGCAGCTACTGACTACGACATCTGTTACGGTAAGTGCTTGAGTAATTTGATATGGGAATCCAAACTGACACACACTCACATGCCAAAAGTCATTGGATAGCACCTAATAACGTCTGGGACCTCCTCTAACCCGGCGAAGCGCCACAGTGCGACGTGGCATTTATTCTATAAGTCGGTGGAAGACATCTGAAGACAATGCCAACCATTCCGACTGGAGAGCTTCCCACAATTGCCCATTACGGAGCCACCACCGGCTTGCACAGTGCATGTTTGACAACTTGGCCTTCGTGGGGTCTGCGCCACACTCGAGCCATACAATCAGCTCGTATCAGCTGGAATCGAGACTCATCAGACCAGATCACACGTTTCCAGTTGTCAAGTGTCCAGTCGATGTGTTCATGGGCCAGGAGAGACGTTGTTGACGATGTCTTGTTGTTAGCAAGGGCACCCTCGTGGGTCTTCTGCTTCCATACCCAATGGCCCCAGATTTCATTGCATAGTTCGCATCGATACAGCTCTAGTATCACCCTGGTTAAAATCTAATGTCATCTGGAGTAGTGTCAGTTGCCTGTTAGCGGTGAACATCCTACTCAGACGCCGTTGGTCCCGTTCATTGAGAAGGTGTGGTCGACCACTGCGTTGTCCATGGTGGGAGATAATGCCGTCAAGTTGGTACTCTCGGTAGACTCTTGAAACTGAGGACCGTGGGATGTTGAATTCTGAGCCACCTCCGATATTGAATGACCCATACCAGGCCACGTTCGAACGCGGATAGCTCTGTTCGTGTAGCCATTGTCACACCTCACACCCCACCCCTTACTCATGACGCTGTAACTAAACCTACTGACACTGATTTGCATATTTATACTGTTTGCACATGATGCTACTGCTAATTGAAAAATACACTGCTTTGCAATGAAATTGTCCCATCCACAAGGAGTTATCCGAATGAGCCAAGCCAAAAGTAGGTATACAGCAAGAGATACATCTGAACACACCTTTATTACGTTATAGAGCCAAGACGTGCATTCGTTTGTACAGGGTGTCCCAACGGAAAGCGGCATCAGTAGGTTGTGCACCACCTCTAGCGGCGATGCATTTTTCCAGCCGCAGGTGTAGGTGGTCATACAGGTGGCGAATGTGGTAAACCTGCTGTGTCAGTTTATGGAGATTCCGGGGTAATCGTAAACGACGTCCCACCATGTCCTACACGTGCTCAATTTGCGATAAGTCTGGGGACCTCGCGGGCCATGGCAGGCAGTTGACATCATGCAGACATGCTTGCCGTGGGCGGTCTGGCGTTGTCCTGCTGAAAGACTGCGCCGGGTATGGTGTGCAGAAAGGGCAGTAATACGGGCTGCAGAATCTCTGTGACGTACCGTGCTACTGGTATCGTAGCCGATGGCACCCCAGATCATGATTCCGGGTGTTGGTCCACGATGACGATACCGGATGCATTGTTCATTGGCACGTTCCAATGGTCTGCGCCACACCCAGATTAACGTTTCCATGCCCCCAGATTAACAAATGTTTCCAACAATATTCATATCTCGGAGTTTCTATTGTTTCTAACTCTTAACAATTGGCCAAACAATGTCGTCACCAATTGCATAATAGCCATTCCGTTGCAGGTTAATTGATGATTGGCTGTGACCTTTAACCATTAGCATCTTTTTATTTTGAATTTTTCCATTCATTGTTTCCGAAACACTATCTTTATGCCAAATTTCAAGATTTTAGGGCTGCGAGAAGTACCTCATATTTTTGATGATCGGTCAGTGAATCAGTTTCTAAATAATGAAATTTTGAGTTCTTTTATGTTATAAACTAGAAAAGATAGAAACGTAATATTTGAAGATTCAGTTTCATTTGCAAAGTACTCTATAAAAAAAGTTTCAAGATTCTATTCAACTCTGGCACAAAGATATGTAGGGTCAAAAGTACGCCGAGTTGCTTCCTGGAAAGGATGTTACGGCTGTGCTTGCTCGACTTGGCTAGGGCACTGCCGTGCCCTCCAGATAATCATTAATATTTTCTATGCAAGAGAAATAATTTCTTATTACTGCATAAGCTACAGTAATCATAAAGTAAATTTTCCGAGTTTTCTAATTCGTTTATTTTTTGTCTTAAATTATAATTGGGAAATACGCTTAAAAAACAGCATTAAGTATGGATTTAAAAACAAATAATAAATTATGGCTACGAATTATTCTTTTTAAAATTAGTCTCAAATTACGATAGATTGAGAATACACAATTAAGCACAAAATGACGATAGTTTTAAAAGAACACAAAACACTGAATAAGACGATGAAGAGAGGGATAAAGGGAAGGAGAAAGGAAAAAAATTTAAAGCCGCCCTCTTCCGAATTCTTCGATCATTAGACATAGAAGAGAGGAAGGAAGAGTGACTCCGCTGCATTTACATGAGAGCGTTGCTTTTCTTCATCAAAAAGGATCTAATGTCATCAAAAGACGATTCTATCAAGAACTTGATAGAAATTAAATCTGTCCCATGTCACTGCCTAGCTGGCGGAGGAAGCTACTCTAGAGCTGGCGGAGTAAAAGGGACTAGAAATTAGATTAGGTCTTCGTAGAAAGTGAAGATGTTGCGAAGGAAGATGAGACAGGAAAGGGAAAAGGGATCGATAGAAGGCACTTCCCTATCCCCTCAATATACCCTTCAGGCGGTGTCTCCTCCACCCTCACTTTCTTCATCCCCAACTCAAAGTTTCCATGATAGGAAAAAAGAAACTGAAAACTTGAAAACATCCCCCTTTCTTCAGTTTTCTTAAATAAAAACATAAACAGAAGAGGGGAAATCTTGTCATATCTTGTTCCGATACCGAGAGGGTTTTTTTAAGGTTGTGTTACATGAAGTTATTTTGTTTGCAACCCTGCGTTTTTCCCTTCTCTCACAAATTTTTGCTTTATTACGATATACCTGTGAAGTGTGATTTTTATCCATATTAGATTTCCCCCACCCTCTTCTCATAAGCTTCGTTTTATTTCTTTCTAAGTTAATATCTACGAACTGGATATCAATGTTCCAATTTCGGTTTCCCGTCACCAATAAACCGGCTAAAAGGTGTTTACGGAGAAGATTAAATTACAATTAGTAAAAATAGCTAATTATGCGAAAGCTCAATTATTAAGTATCGAAAAGTGCTTTATGCTTTTGTTTTGTCCGTCCGTCCGCGACTCATTTTCTCGAAAAATTTGAAAGATTTTCAAAATCTGTTTTCGTCAATTGATAAATGTGGAACAGATCGCGGAAAAGTTGAAGATAGTCGAAATCGGTTTAATGGCACGTGCTCTATGATACCTCTTAGAAATTTTCAAGATATGGCGTGTAATACATCAATCAATTCGTAATTACGAGTTACGAACGAATATAACCGTATTAGGTACCGTTTTCGACAATCGAAAAATACAGTTTAGAGTTCTACAAATTGATTCAACGGTCTGTGTTCTAATGATCCGTAACAGTACTCTTGGAAATTTCAGTGCCAAGATCCGTACAATTTAGCTAATTGTAATGCATTAATCAATTCGTAGCAACGAGTCATGAATGAATTACGCATATTATTAAGCAGTAATGTGTAACTGGATCTCTGCGTCCGGATACAAATATTATTGTCATCATATGTTAGAATATCACTGATATTGTCCTGACCAGGTTTTTGCAGTTAGGTTTATTGCTATAGACAATGAACTGCTATTAGACTTGATGTTATCAACAGTTGATTATTGTGAAGCCTATTGTTATTAATAGGTAATTATTGTTAGGCCTAAATATCAATTGCAGATTCCTGTTGGGCTAACAGCTACTTGCTGTTAGTCTTGTATCCATAGCTAATTTCGGTTAGTCCTATTGTTATTTCTTGCTTATTGCAATAAACTAAACGCTTTAATAACGCACGCTACATTTCAGCATGCTTATGTAGGAAGGCTTTAATAACTGAAAATGAAGAAACAATATACGCTCACTTTGTCTTAACAATATACTATGTAGAACGCATATAAATTAAATAAAGAACTCTTAAAAGTTGTAACTACTATACTCTCAAATGGTTTATGTAGTGGTGATCGTTTAATCTATCGATACTTAATTATGTCATTCATTAAGACTTGGAGGTTTATTGCTTTTAATTACGAATTTTTATTTTTTATTATTATTAAATGAAGATTATTCCCTTTTATGTATCATTTAATATAATTTGACATATAGGCTGGACATCATTCTACAAAAAACATGATGCAAAAAACGATACCTAAAAGCATTACGGAAACAATTTTGCATTGTTGCTGCAGTTTAACCATTGTTGGCGCCGTTTTGAAGCACACGCGCGAACTGAAAAATTTCCTGATCATTGTTGTCTGAGCAACAATTTTTATCTAAATCTTTACTACAGATATATTATGAAATATATTGAAAGTGTGTTAACAGAGAGCACTCTTATACTACGCTGTCTTACCTAGCAAATTTGTGTAATGGCCTCACGTGTTGCTTTCCAATCCTAGTGTATTGGAAGAACCCCTTTTCCATTACAATAAATATATTACATTACTAACAATTTAATTCATAATTTATTATTTTGAAACATTGAAGAATCAATTAAATGTTCATTTATATCCTTTGATGCTTTTTAAAGTATTCATCTTATTTATAATTTATGAGCTTCTTGAATTTCTATGTGCTTTGAAGTGCTTAATATATTTCTACAGATCCTTTCCTCTCTATCTCTCTACTTAAGAACAAGAAATTAAGCCTCCCAAGGAATGTATAGGAAAGTAGCGGAAGCCCTGAGTTCACCTATTTTTTTATTCCTACATCTGCCCTTTTTCCCCCCCCCCCCCCCACTGTTTTAAATCAAAAATTGATTTTTTCGAACCTTGTATTTAGAAAATATATCGTTCCTTTCTCATCATTTTCGATCGAATGATATATCACACCCTCTATGTTGCCATAAAGTTCTAAAGACCAGGTGATTGCCACCCCCACAATTCCGACCCTATTGAGACAATTTGGCCCAAACTTTACAGTGATGTTAATCTTGCTTAGAGGAACCTGCATACCGAATTCCATTCCTTTATATGCATAAATACGCGTAGACCTTTTGGTACCCTCTAATTTCCGCCCCCGAAACTCCGACCCCAGAGGGCCAATCAAAACCAAACTAAATAGTGAAGGTGCACATGCCCATATTAAGCTACATTCCGAATTTCAACCTTCTACCTCAAAAATGCGGAAATTATGAAGGGGACGGACGGACAGACAGACGGACATTGTGAAAACAATAAGTAGCTCCATTCTTCCGCTACTTAATAATGTTCGGACCCAAAAAAGCGTTACGGGTGATGCAATAATCATTACGGATAATGTAATAATTTTAATTTTTCGTCATTCAAAATACACTCGTTTTGCAAAAAGCTTGCATGTGCCGTGTTTGTGGTCCTACATTCGATCTTAAGCATAGACGCTTTGTTTACTCGACATATCGAGAGACTCGATACCCGTGCTTATATTTTATTCTTCAGTTATTATAAACCCTTATTCAGTATTATTGATGTACGTGAATCTGTAAACTCGTCCATCGATAAATAAATAAAAGGTTTATGTTCTGTATAAATATTTATTTCTGTGTTGCAAATAAAAATTATGATCATGTTTCGGACTGCAGATTCGAAACTATGTCACCTTTTTTAAAATTAAATACTGTTGACCCCACCTAGGGATGTGTCGCTATCCAAAGCTCTATCGATATACTGTATTGATAATTTTCCGATCTATCGATTAAACAAAATCCGATAATTATCGATATACTAGAATTCCACCCGTAGCATGGCGGGTATCAACCATCCAGGTTGAAGGGTAAAGAAATGAAAGTGGAGCATCAATGATTTTCAAAATTTATTTTCTGCAACAACATAGGCTAATGTTCATCGGCATATAAAGTAAATTGGGCAAGTGCGAGCATCGAGGGTTCCGTACTATCGTATAATATATTTAACTTCAGGATAATTCTCTAATATTCTATTTGCTTTTAGAGAATTATCCTTTTTTGCTTTGATAAAGGATAGGCTCTATCCGAAACGTCAGCTTTTTATTTGATTTTATAGTCTTATTTTGATTTTACTTATTTTTATTATTATTTTGTTATTTGTTAATTATTATTTTATTTTTCATTTTTATTTATTAACTATTATCTATATTTACCAATATAAGGCAGGTTCTGGAGGGTGTGGCACTGTATTCTCGATTTCGGCATTTTTAGACATATAACCTATAATAGTTTAAGTGTCGAAATTTATAAAATAAGCGCTTTGAACAATAAATTAAATTCGCGCAATTCTTAGATTGTTTACTTTGTAATTTGAACAAAAGCGCTTTGAACAAAAAAGTTTTCAAATATTAAATTAACAGATCACCTGAAAAAAGATTTTTATATTTGGCGTTGCGCAAGTCCAACTAACACTTGGACAGTTTTTCATTATTTGTTGTAATACTACAATCATGCCAAGTTTGACGCTTGTATGTATAGCCGTTTTTACGACAGAACAAAAAAAAACCAAACAAAAAAAAAAACCATTCTACATTTTTTAGTATTTGTTAGACAATCCGCCATTCGCCATAATAACACATATTCTGTGAAAATTTCAACTGGCTACTTATTTCCGTTCAAAAGATGCAGCCCTTAACGCCCATATTCACCAACAGCAGCTTAACCTGCTCTTTTGCAAGCAGGCTTAAAAAGTTCAACTTCGTTTTAACCTGATTGGTATACACCAACATTTCATTGGCCAATGATAAATCTCTTACACTCGTATTCAGTACGTTTTAAACTCGGATTCAAACGTGTCATATTCACCACGCGGTTAAGTCAACTTAAACGTCGCTGAGTTTAAGTTGCCCTCTACGGCCGCTTAAGTCGATCTTAGACCGATGCGCATGCGCAGTTTATCTCCAGCCACTCCAGTCAAAGAAAAGCAACATGGAGGACGATATGTAGTCTTCGTACTTTGAAGACGTTTTGTTTCTAAACAAATTAATTCGTCGCAAACAAATTCATTAGTCACAAACAAATTCATTCGTCGATGATATTTGCGAAATTTTCCACACATGAAACCAAAACGTCTTTCTCAAACTGAGAAAAATTACCGCCACATTGCTTAAATATAAATTTGCTTTTCTGTACACGTTGAAAGTAAATTTATTTTTACCACTTTGTTGCTGCGACATTCTTACCACATTGTTGTTTATCGCCATGGCCATGCTTGGAATGAAATATGACCGTGACGTCAGGTCATATAGGTGTCATAGGTCACGTGAAACTTTGAACCAATGACAGAAGGCGACACAACGACGTTTGGCTTACGCTACAGCTTACCCAAGCTGCCGCCTTGAAATGTTGAAGAATACCAATCAGGTTCAAACGAAGTTGAAATTTCAAGCCTCACTTGCAAAAGAGATAGCTAAGCAGCTGTTGGTGACCTATGACTCGTATATGACCTGACGTCACGGTCATATTTCATTCCAAGCAAGGCCATGGCGACTAAACAACAGCGCGCTTGCTGGTCTCCTTCACGAAAGTTTCGTGCGATAACCAATAGTGCTTTCGAAAATCAACGTCGTCAAATTGTACAAGGTAGATAACCTTTTTTTCTTATTAGATTCATCGTTTGCGACGAATGAATTTGTTTAGAAACAAAACTTCTTCCAAAGTAAGATGAGACTGCATATTGTCCTCCTCATTGTTTTTCTTTGACCGGAGTGGCTGGAGACAAACTGCGCATGCGCATCGGTCTAAGATCGACTTAAGCAGCCGTAGGAAGCAACTTAAACTCAGCGGCATTTAACTGCGTGGTGAATACGAGTTATGCTTAAACTCGAGTGTAGACTCGTTTTAAAACGTGGTGAATACGGGCGTAAGAGTATTATCTTACCACAACAATCCCTGGCTTTGGACAGATCAAGAGAATTATTATTTTTTTCAGTTTATTTAATTAAATAACAATGACGGAATATTGTCTTGCCACAATAATCCCTGGCTTCGGACGGATTGTTGTAACTTTCTTTGTTGGCCTCGGGCGGACAGACGGATAAGAGAATTATAGTAGGCCTATTAGATCGATAGAACTATCGACAATGGCACATCCCTAATCCCACCTTCGTTAATTTGGCAGTCGATATAAAGTAAATTTAATTTGCACTAAATTATGTCCTTTTTTATTCATTTGTCTCCATGTAAATATCAGCACTGTTTCAACAACAAAATAATTTCGCTCTTTCTATTTTCTATTCTTTCATTTTCTTTTGTGATGGAAGAAAACCGAGTTGATTATTTTGGTTGCAATAATTATTATGGCTTCAAGTCGAAGAATGAAAAAAATAGAATCTCTGAGACAGAATTTCTCACCCTATGCATCAATGGATGAATGAATGAGCGAATGGAAGGATGGCACTTGGTGACTGTTTGGAAGGACGCTTTTTGTGAGTTATGACGGAACCCTCTTACCGCATCCCGCGAGAGGAAGGCGAGTGAAATATTTAAATGGTCGTATTCCTCTCCCTTTTCCCTTTCTCCTCTTTCTCGTTTTTCTTCCTTTTTCTTTAGCACGAAGCGATTTACGATCGGAATCCAACTGCTTGGAATGCCAGTTATGTAAACAGTCTCCGTTTGGCCACGCGCCCACGAGATTAGATCGCTCTCATTGCCCAAAGTGAATCCGTGTGAAATTGAGACCGGAGGTCCTCGCTGGTTTCAATAGAAATAGGCGGAGGGAAGAACGAACTTGGTGAGGAAGTGGAATTAGTAGTGATGCAATGGTAAGAAGATAAGCCGCATTAAGAAACAAGAGAACAAGGCACTCTATCATCACGTGCACTGAAAAATAGAAAAGAACTCTCAGTCACTTTTCTTTATCTCATTTTTACAGTATATGGGTAACAGTAAATAACAAAATGATCCAAATAATGCGTTTATGGTCTTAATATTTTAGTTGAATAACTCATAGTGTAAATTTTGAATGCACGTTCATAGACTTTCAGTGTAACTTCAATTTTTCTTCACCACAACGGACCAACGTTAACCCAAATCTTGTGTTCATTGTGATCGTCTGTTTATTCAGATCATTTCAGCAGAATCAGCTGAATTTAGAAATGTTTCTCAATGAGTAAGTTTTTCCACAATTTTTCCGGCATGAGAAAGTCGAAATCTAGTGGATTCATTTTGGGACGATATGGCAAGTGAAGAAGAATTTCCAGTTCATACTTATGCAGAATGAACATTAATTACTACACAAAATCTGAAATGACACATATTCTTCTTCCATGTCAAGGCAGAGTTTTCTAAATTAAGGTCAAATTAGCCAGCAAACGTACATATGATATTCTAGAGGAAAATAATGATAATATTAACTACCAACAAAGTACAAATTACTCACAGGCATAACTGTGAACCAGATCTATGCTTACTTGAAAAGTAAAGGCTTGCTCTCTGTAAAACAGCAGGATTTCCAGAAGAACAAAAGACCAACTACTAATCGAAAAAACTAGTTTTGAAAAACTCAAAAAAAAAAAAAAAAAATGCGAACAATTTGCTCATGGCTTGCATTGGCTATAAAAATCCGTTCGATTCAGTTCCTCGTAGCTGGATTGAGAAATGCCTGGGAATCTTTGAAATTAGCACCAATATTCGAAAATTCATGAACACTTCAATGAAATTTCTGGCTAATGGGACGAATTTGGAGAAGTCGAAATTAAACATGGAATTTTCCATGGTGATTCATTATCATCTTTACCATTCATTCTATCAATGGTCCCAATGTCGATATTTTTGAAGAAGACAAATTACGGAAGTGGCTAAAATGGAATAAAAATTCTGCATCTTGTCTACATGAACGACCTAAAATTATTTGAAAAAACAAAAGCTGAATTGAACTCCTTGCTGGAAAAGATGGAATAGAATTGGATAATGAAGAATTCATGAAGGCAGTGGCACATGGAGAAGGATACAAATATTTAGGAGTTTGGAAGTTTTTGACTTGTTGCACAATCGAGTCAAAGTGGCTATTTCGGACATACAAGGCGAGGATTTCCTCGTGGAAAACTGGGCTGAGAACATGCTGCTGATAGTAAAGGGAGTTAACCTTAGCTTTCCTTCCACTCTTTTAGTTGTGAGCTTGCCGTTGTACGAACATCCCGCAATCATCATAAATCCTTTTGAAAAACTTTCCTTACATTCCTCGGACCACTTTTGATATGACTTCTCTCCACGTGAACGGTAGAAAATCGCGCGGTAGACATAGATTTCATCGAAAGTGATAACGTACTTCCATCGATCTGCTGCGAGGTAACCCTCATAGAGCCTCTGACAGGTTCCTCTTCCCTTCTGCGACGTGTCGTGGCAAAAGCTTATGAATACGACTTTTGTGACGCTTTTCCAGCAAATCTTTGTTTATTATTTTATTTATAGTAGCCTGTGAAGTTCATATGAAGTTTAGTTTGCGATCCCTCTTTGGGTTGCTGAGTTTTCCACTGGACAAGCTACTTGATCTTTCGAATGACCTCAGGTGTTCGGCTTATGGGAACTCGAGGAGTATGCTGTTTCTGTCCAGTTGAAATTAACCTTTCCCGCGGATTTTCCTTTTCCATTCAGTACTACCGAAATACATTTCTTCGCAGCAGAGAAATTTCGTGTTTTATCTGCGCTAATTATATGAGAAAAGCTATAATTAGCGTAGGAAAGGGCAGTAATGTACCCTCCACAATAAGGTCTGGTTTTAGGGGACATTTTTTCATGACATTTACTGCTTTCGAATTAAACACAACTATGCGCATGCAATAGCAGCATTTCACGTGCTTTCTGTCACGTTCACGTGCATATGACCCGCAACTTTCATGCAATAAATCTTTACCAAAGATTGTAATCAACTTCTGTATTGTATTCACATTATTTAGATCGAATTCTGCAGTAAGTATAGAAGTCATTAGGGCTCTACTCTTATGATAAAATGAGGAACGGGCCGACTCGTTAACAAAATCAAAACCACCGGCAATAATAACATAACCTGGTTTCTCAGCTAAATAATCACAAAGTAAATGTATAAAACTTTCATAATGTACAGTACTTTAACCGGGGTTAAAAGGGAAATGTATACCGCAAATAAAAAATTGGAATGTAATTATTCGAGTTGGATGCCCCTTTATCGTGGGTCACGGATTTGGGTGCTTTAGGGATTCTGTAAGCTATGCTGGTTGTAGCACTTCTACTTTAGGATCACCCTTGTCAGAAAGGTCATGGTTGAGAAGTGAGACGAAGAGCATCCAAACATTTTCTTATGACATGATGTCGACAGATGAGAAAATTCATACTTCATGTTGTGTGGCGCAGGTTCGGAAGTTAAGCAGAGGTCCCCATTCGAAAAATACTCGACAGTCTCCCGGGTGTTATTCCGGGCAGTGCCTCTGAGAAGCTCAACGGTCGGCAGCAGTGCATGCCATTACCCTGGAGGAGAAACGGGTAAATCGACAATGGAATCGGGTTCCGTCAATCGGCACATGGAACGTATTCTCCATGACAGGAAAGGAATGAGAATTTGTAGAGGAAGCCAAACGATATCAACTGGATATCGTAGGTATTGCCTCTACGAAACGTCCGGGTTCGGGAACTGTGGGCTTAGAAAGAGGGTGGAAGCTTTTCTACTCATGTGTCGATCTTAGCATCTGCCCAGGCAGATTATGTTGCAGATTGGACACCTCTCTCTCTCTCTCTCTCTCTCTCTGTCCAAATGTAGTCACAGAATATCCGCTCTTTCTAGATGAAGTTGATGATGCTCTCGGCAGGAAAAGGAGTGCAGATAATGTCATCCTAGCGGGCGATTTCAATGCACACAAAGGGACTGATGGCCAAACATGGAAAGGCGTGATTGAGAGAAATGGTTACCCTGGTTTAAATGCGAATGAGAAGTTTTGTTGGATCTCTGTTGTAAGAATGGAATTTCCATTACGAAAACCACCTTCCAGCACAGGGATTTCCATAAGTTATCTGGTAGAGGATTCGATGGACCAGAAGTCATCGATTGATTTTGTAATCACGTAAGCTGACTTATTCCAATCAGTGTTGGATACTCGTGTGAGGAGAGGAGCAGAACTATCAACTGATCACCACCTTGTTGTTTGCATTTTGCGGTTCACTGAATCCATGCCAACTAAGCGAAATAGTAGATCCAGGCAGACAGAGTGCATCCAATAGGTCAGAGCTATCAGTACGGCCTTTGCAGATAACATATCTTCAAAGTTCAAAAAACTACTGAGTAATCGTGGCGCTGTTGAAATGAAGTGGCAGTTGTTTAAAACATCTATGATGGCTTCGGTTGCATCAATTGTTTAAAACATCTGTGGTCGTAAGCGGTTAAGTGTGTGGCCTAGGGAAGTGAGAAAAGGATTGCATGCTGGAACGGTGAAGTCCGAGAAGCTGTCAAGAAATTCCAGTTGGGTACGGTACACTGAGACGCGAAAAGCAGCAGCAAGGAGAGTATAAACAGCTAAAGCTAAGGCTTGGAAGAAGTTCGGGAAGAAATTGGAGGCAGAATTGTCGTTCCTATCTCCAAAAAAAGGAGATCGAAGGGAATCGAACAACTATCGAGACCTTTTTTTGCTCAGCATTTCTGGGAAAGTGTACGCTAAGTGTCTGGAGAGGAGGAAAAGTGAAATAGTCGACTCCAAACAGTCGAGAGAGCACTGTCGTTTCCGACCTGGTCGAAGCACAACGGATCATATCTTTGCTCTCCTGGAAGCTTGCAAAAAATGTCTACGGTTGCTTTATTGGCCTCGAAAAAGCATACCTGGAGGCATACCTTGTATGACAAAGTTCCTCAGGAGAAGCCCCAGAAAGTGTTGCAAGAGTAAGGAATGGACGTGCAATTACTACTTGCTATCTATCTCGTCTCTGTACGAAAGCTCTGAGATGTATGAACCGTTCGTAATATCGCCTCTCTTGTTCATTATCTTCAGATATAGACCGGGCAGCCGTGATGATGAGCGTGTTGGTGTGGGTGGTTGCGTGGTGGAGAGATTGCTTTTTGCTGACGACCTA
Organism: Rhysida immarginata; assembly: GCA_023313115.1. Taxonomy (NCBI): domain Eukaryota; kingdom Metazoa; phylum Arthropoda; class Chilopoda; order Scolopendromorpha; family Scolopendridae; genus Rhysida; species Rhysida immarginata. The sequence continues at coordinate 802,095 of JAHWFO010038666.1, read as the reverse complement.
GTGCTCCTTAGGTCTTCTTGACTAGGTCGTCAGCAAGGGCCTTCTTGCACTAACCTTCAGCATGTACAGGATCGGTTTGGAGTCAAGTGTAAAGAAGCTGGGATGAAAATCGGTGGGGTTAAGAGTGAGGTTCTGGTCATTTTAAGACAGCCTGCTCTGTGTGCTGTCCATGTTAGGGGAACCCTAATGAGACAGGTGGAGAGGTTCAAGTATATCGGGACTGCGTTCACGAGTGAAAGGCGGCAGGACAGAGAATTGGACAGTCGGATCTTGCAGCAAGCTGTGTCCGTGATAACGAAACGTGAGCAAGTAAATAAAAGCGTTCAATCGCGGGTGCAAGCTGCCGAAATGAGATTTCTGAGTGGCGTGGCAATTGCTACCCTATTAGATAGAGTGCACAGTATCATAATAAGGGAGTCTTTAGGTGTTGAGCAACTACTTCTCCGCATTGAGAGGACTTAGTTGCATTAGTATAGTCACGTGATACGGATGCCGCAAGCTGGTCTTCTTAGCCAGTTGCAATTTTCCAAGCCAGTGAGTAAAAGACCAAGGGGGTCTGCATAGAACCAAGTGGTTAGACTACATGGAGAATCTGGATTCAAATCGCTTTGATATTGAGTACATGCGCCTGATGGCGGAAGATTGCGAGCTCCAGAGATCCTCCATAATGCTGCTGCCCCCGCGACCCTAACGGATAAGCGGGTTTGAAAAGTAAGTATAGTAAGTATAGTTAATATATAATTATTCGAAGCCTTGAACCGATATTTTGATAATAACTTAACTCCAATATAAATAATTGCTGGAGCATCAAAATTAAACGATAGCTATTCAGAATCAACTTCTTGGGGGTGGGAGATAACTAGACTTTCATCAATTTTGTTATTACGAGGGTCGTCCAGAAAGTAAAGAACGATTAGATGTATCTCAATAAAAAAAAATATCAAAATAAAACTTTATTTGCGAAGATACTAAACCTAAGACTACTTTTCTACATAATCGCTATTGTTATTGAGGTATTTCTCATAACGAGACAAGTTTTTCAATGCCGAGAAGTTACTGAAGTTACTGCTTCTTTAAGCGCTTCATCACGTTGAAAGTGTGTTCCCCCGAGAAACCCCTTCATTTTAGGGAAAAGATGAAAATCACTAAGCGTCAAGTCGGGACTGTACGGGTCAAAAACTGATGGTCAAAAACGTCCAACTTGAAACGTTGCAATTCTTGTTGTGTTTCTGCAGCTGCATGAGACCATCCCCCTTAAGGTGCGTTCCCATAGCTCGCTTAGAGCGTGAAGCTTGAAGCTTTTAGCGTATTGCGTGTGATTTTTCAAGCTCAAGCTATCCTAAACACCAAGCTGATAGGCGCTAGTTGCGTGAAGCAAGAGGATTTTCAAGCTGCTTTTCGCTTCAAGCGTACATCTAGCTCAGTTTGATTTTAAAGCAACTTGCTGCTTGGAAATGACCAAGGCACATGCGCACTACACACATTTCCCTGATGACTGCAATGGATGCGTCAAGGCAAAGTAATAATAATAACAACCAAGGCTTTATGACTCAATCCAAGATCAAGCGCTCAACGCCAAAAATTATCAAAGGTATATCCTAAAAACTCCCATTGAAACAGACCTCCGCAGGAAGTGTCAACCTATACAGAAACCGTTCAACACATCCTCTCGGGCTGCACCCCATTGGCAACCACGGGGTTCGTCGGAGCTCGCTGAATTCCCCGTCGTTAGCGAGGGCGAACTTAGGTAATCTAGCAGTCGTTCAATGGCTTCTTCCAGCCTCCCCTGTAGCTCGGCCGGGTCCTGTGTCGACTCGCATCTCCACTCGTCGCCGTACGCTCGCTGACGTTCTTCACGGTCGCGTCGCTCGCCGATCGCCTTCACCGCAATTATCGTCGTACTCCCCGTCGCTTGATAATGGATTCCTAGCTGTCGCTTGGCGCATGGAGTCCGTGGAAAAGCGTGTCTTTTCTCCTGCGGCTCGTCGGCGTCCCCGACTCGGGCTTTCGTAGCCTTCTTTTTGTGGACGATCGCTATTTTGCTTCCTACCTCGTCGGCTCCATGTTCTCTTTTTTCTCGCTTTCTCTCGATCACGTAATTCCTTCGGGATGACGATCCCGACGTCAGCTCGCTTGTGTATGTCATCCGCCTTCTCTTCTCTTGAGAGACGTTTCTCTTTATGAAATCCATGTGACATTAAGTAATTATTGCACCATGTATATACTATTAAATATAATGCATCATAGTAGTATCTATAGTTCACCAATGATGGAGAAAAGCATCCTTCATTAAAATTTTTAACTAGCACATTAGCCACCAATTTACAATTTCCTATTTCTAGGAGCAGACGTTTCTTACGAACGAAATTAACTCTTACTTCTGAGCATTATAACTACTTTTGTGTTTTTTTAAATGAAATAAATATAATTGGTAACAACCTTTCAATTTATGAAAGAATAACCTAAGCAAATTGGAAAATTCAGATTATGTTTTATTATAATAATTCGTATATGCATTCTATAAAAAAAATAATAGTAGCAACTTAGAATATCGGAAATATATTTAGTAAATGAATTGCACATCCCCATGCATGTTAAAATAAATTTAGGAAGTGGGGAAAATTATCGAAGACGGGATTTGAACCCGTACCTGCCAAATCAAATTCTATCGTCTCATTTTTGCACCACCAGAACGCGATAAAAATCTATGCTACAATTTAGGAATTTATAAAGTGGAGTCAAAGATAACAAACTATGAATTTTTTTCTCGGAAAATTTTGAGAAGTGCATCGAACGTCTTTGCATTAGTGTTTAATTTGATAAAAGCTACTCTTATAATTTTTTTCATCAGAATCGGTGAGTCCGAGTACGTGGAGTCTCCTTGTGAGACCGAAATAATAATAATAATAATAATAATAATAATAATAATAATAATAATAATAATAGAATCTTAATAATACCTTTAGTAAGGGATTTTGTATTTCGCATGGATTATATGTTCTAGATTCCGAAAAACTGTTTCAAAATTTTTACGACCACAGAAATGCAACATTGCAATCTCTTTCATCTGCACAAACTGCAAGGATAAACGTAGCGATGGAGTTATGAAGAAAAGAAACACAAATAAATTTTGTGAAAGGAGCGCATCTTCTTGACAAAGAAAACAAATAAACAAAAAAAAATAAAGAAAAAAAAAGAACCGAGCAAAAAAAAAAAAACCCCCAAAAAACCCAAACAAACAAAAATACTTGTATCTTAGCTCATTGTGAGATTTTCTTCAGCAAATAGACACCATATAGGTTTACCAGTATTTCATCACTAGAATCATTACTTTCAACAATGTAGAAAAATTCGATGTTACATTTAGGTTTTTACATTTAGGTATTGTCTTTGCCACAAAAGTGTGTCTGGAAGAGCAGGTTCACTTGCTTATCTTTTTGCGTCAAAATTTCCTGAGTGTTATCCAGGATATTGAAACTTGAATTATTTAGCTTTACTAATAGTCCACTGTCATTGGAAACACTACTGAACTATTTAACGATAGGTTTCTCTTTTTCTTTTACAGGTGAGGGATGTAGAAGGAATTTACCTCTTAAGAACAACTTAATTTGGAGTGCATCAACCATCACCCATCATTACACTTTTAGACAGTCCATCAATATACCAATATTTTAGACTCTCAAATGACATTGATTACTTTCACACACTTGTCAAAATTATTTATATTTATTGTCAAGAAAAACTTATAGACACATTTATTTTACTTTGCAACAAAATCTAACAATTGAAGTCGGAAGTTTAACTGGACACGTCCACTCAAACTTGCTTTGGAAAGAATATTTTTATAAAATCTGAGATTAAATCGGAGTGCCTCTAGCTCAACGATTCTTTATTAAATTTTATTATTATATTTTAAAAGAGGTAAATTAGATTATGTTAGAACACCGTTGAATGACAAGATTGCCCGAGGTTCTCCGCTCGGTGCCCTACATTTCCAAAATCATAGAAGGTTAGCCTGTCTATTTTGTTGTTGTTGTTGGGGTTTCTCGAGTAGCCTGTCCGTAATAAATGCCATTAATCTTTTGTTTCTTTTAAGTTTCTCGAGCATTTATTACCTTGGATATGACAACGGAGGTTTCACGTTGAAGAGGACTCGAGGGTCACTAGGAAATGCTCCCGTCGTAAATTAGGGGTGAAGGAAATAAAGGCGAGGGGGCTTAAGACCGATGGGAAGGAAGACTTCTCGGCTCAGTAGGAGATTTCATGTACGTCATTAGTTACGTGAGAATGATCATTCATCAACTCTCTTTTGCGGCTAAGAAAAGACAGGACGAGGGGAGGAAACTGGAAACTAAAAAACAGGCAGAAGATGACAACAAAAGGGAAGAAAAATCTCTTTTTCCCATCGAATGTAAGCGAAATTTTGACCGTGAGCGAAAAATATACAGAATTTGTAATATAAAGCATTAATGAGAAAACGAATCCTTTATCTTCTTACGTAATTGTTCTAGCATGTTAATAATGAATTAAATGATATCAAATCAAAAAAGTGATGAACTGAAAAGTGCACGATCTAATATTTTAGGTTCTCATTTTTTTTTAGTAATCAGAATGCAGTAATAGGTAACATATTTTAAAGTGAAATAAAGTGAAAATTAAATTTTAAAACCGAATATTCGCATTTTTTCTGTTTTGAATTTAAATTTGCTTTGCACGCGCGTCCTATTACTTCATTTTATAACAGCATTTCTAATTTAAAAAGAGGAACATTTTTCCAAATATGTAGGGCATTCTAATGAAACTCGGTATAACATAAACTCAATATTTTACTGAGTGCTTCGAAGTTGCTCTTACACGACCGGAATTTGTCATCCAGCTTTTGATGAAATGAGCCGGATATTGGTCATCAGTGAAAACTCGATATAATTTCTTTAATTTTGTTCACTCAATAATCGTGTTGAGTGTTGGAATATCACTCATTACTTATCATCGTTGAGTTACTCACGAAAAAAAGCAGTTTTAACGATCTTGTTGTAAGCAACCTTTAACAGGACAAATGAAAGCTTACAAGAGAGTGTATAGGGGTCATATATTGATAGAATTTTGGAAATGAAAACAATTATCAGTTAAAAGAGAAGAAAAATCAATTATCTTCTTTATTGTAAATCATCAGCTTTTACGCAGTTTTTTTTTTTATTATATAGCTACATGAAACGACTTAATGTCATGATAAGGCTTTCTATGTGCAGTTTAAAACTCAATCACGAATCGAAATGAATTCCAGATGCCTTTCATGAAATTAGCTGAAACAACTTATTGCGGGGATTTTTAGAATGGTGATTTTCTTCTCATTTCATATCATTTTCGTCCTGTGAAATCACCCTTTTTAATTAGGCTATATCACTATCAGCTACCTCGAGGAGAATGTGAATTGCGTTAGATAGATTGCCTTTCGTTAGTTATCAACATTTCTCATATAAAAGCGACCAGGATGAGAACTAATGGATAGAAAAGGATTGTTCTTTCTTTTAATTCTTACCTGCTAAATGAGTGCTGAAATTCTGAAGTCAGGCTTTTCAAATGTTGTAACTTTTAGGTCGAGATAAAAAAATTTATATCTTATGAAAATTAATTTCCAGAAAAAAAAATCTCTGCTTTATTTGTCTTCATTAAAAGCCTAACATTTAATTTTGATAAAAAATAACAAAATCTAAACATATCCGAAGTAGGTTTCAAAAGTTCCCGAACTTTGCTTCAGAAAAAAGAATTATAGGACATTAGCATATTTTAAGCATTCTGGCCTTCAAAATAATGCCCTTTGGAAACTATACATTTTTGCAATTGTTCATATATTTTGTCGAAAGCAGACTATAGACCTTTGTTTGCCACCCTCTTCAGAGCTTCCGTCGCAGCCAGCTTGATCTCTTCCGCTGATTGGAAATGACGCCTCTTCAGCTCTGTCTTCATTCCGGGAAAAAGGTAATATAGTCACATGGAACTATGTCAGGTGAATAAGGAGCTTGTGGAAGAAAAAAACCCACAAGCATGGCCTTGCCTTTGGAGCAGTCAACACGGAATTTCTGTAATCGAGGGAACGAATTGTTTGCATATTTGCATAGGGATGATTAACGTTTTGTTTGAGAGTCGTAAAGAAAGCACCATGTTTCATGGGACACAAAAATTGCGACAAGTTTGGCCGCTAAAAGTCTGGAACAACTGAATGCGACGAGCGCATCACACACTGCTACACATCTGCGCGTGCAGCATTTATTTGAACATGTGCAGGGACACGTGATTTATTTCAACCTGGCAACGATACGTTGGTGCACAAAACTGAAAGGCTTTAAGATCGTAAAAAATTTTATATAAAGGATGTTCAAAAAGTTCGAGAACGTATATATCAATAAGTCAAAAGTACAAAATTGAGGAATCAATATTTTATAAGATGGATGAGTTAGCCATGTCTCTTTTTTCAAGTTTACCATCCTTCGATACTCGAATATATGCCATGCTATAAAGTATTTATTAGAAAAACAAAAACCATCAACTATACGGTAAATTACCGTATCGCAAATTTAAATTTAAAATTTTATTAAGGGAACAGAAACTTACTCAGTTCAAGAGGGTAGAGCTGAAAGCTCCAGTAGACAATTATTTACATGATTTTTTAACTTTCAATTTCAATTTAATTCCATTTCCATCTCATTTTCACATAAGGTCCGCTTGAAGTCATATTTGCATTTGTTTCATTAATGGACGGTGTCCATTTCATAATTAATCCTGTAGTACAGAGGACTAAGACAGATAAGAGTCGTTGGTAATGATACTCTTTATCAAAGCGCACAAGAAAGCTGTAACTGCGTAGCAGATAAGTGTTACCAATGGCCATTGTTGTGGCTCCTGTCTGAAATTGGCCGTGACAGTCAACGCGTGTTGGGAAGACTACATGTGCGGACTTTCCAACGCACAAATGATAGTGAAAAGGTGTGCCATATATGGTTTGGTCGTCGCATGTTCGGCTTTGGTAAGATTATCCGAAGATGCAAAGCAAGACGACCTGAAGAGAAAGGGCCGTCCAGAGAAATGGCACGAACGCGGCAGCAGCTTTCTTGACCAACACTACTGATACGTTCTATAAGAAAATCCACTAACGCCTCAAAGCTTAACAGAATGATGAATGGGAATCATAGCATTAATGAAAATTTTTGTTTGAAATTATATCATATGTCACATGGACATAAGCCTACTGCATCGCAAATGCAACGAATGGCAGAGATTTGTACCTCGGTCACAGTGGCAATGGTTGCTTCTCTGATAAAGTTTGGCTGTACCTGGATAATACCAATAAAACACGCCTATTTTATACCATTACAGAGACGACAAAATCCGAACAGACTTTGTTTGTGAATGCAAATAAAAGTTTTCCAAAGGCTTCATGGTTTTCGAGAGCTGAGAATCACCATGTTCACAGTAACGCCAAAGTCAGTGTAGATATATACTGATACTTCCAACTACCTAAATATATTCTTAGCAGATACGGTATTGCGATTTCAAAGGTCTTAATTGCATGGATATGATATAGGGCCGCACGGCAAGGTCTTCGGTACGCTATTACGAGAGGAAAGCACATAAGACCGGTTTAAGTGTCATCTCATTATTGTCCAGTCCTGTGAAATCCCCTACGCATCACCTATGGTTTTTGTGGATTTGGACTGCTGAAATAGGGATTCGGACGGCAGCGACCGCAAACTATTGAGGGATTCTGGAAAGTGTGGCGTGAAAATTTCTTCACAATGCAGTTTGCTGAAGCAGAACAGTTGTCTTGGTTCGTCGCATATAGAACAGAACCGGTGGTGGAAGGGTGTATTTTTTAAAGATACAGATGAGAAAAACGTGACCATCTGCCTCACCACCCTGTAGTCTAGCAAGATTTATGAAGCTACAAGGACGTATGCTTCTTTTGGCAAGATTCACAAAACCTTAAAAAAACAAACTATTAATCACTGGTCATATTCTTGTTTTTCATTAAACTCATTGCGATCACCATGCTCAGTATTAATATAAGCGGCGAGAAGATTGACAAATAATTCATTTTTGTAAACTTTAATTCATATTTATTACTCACTTTTCGCTTATTCGTTAGGGTCGCGGAGACAGCAGCCCTACGGAGGATCTCCAATTATCGCGAGCTTCTGTCTTTCTCAGTGGAAATACCCAAGCGACTCGAACCCAAAGTTTCCATGTAGTCTAGCCACTCCTAATCTCATACCCACCGGCTTGGAAAAAAGCAGAAGTTACTTTTTTCCACCTTTACATCATCCTGCTTTAATACTCGGAAGAATCAACTTTTAGCCATGCCTTTTGTTAAGATTCTTCGGTTGATATTAGTTCTTCCACTTCTAAAAACAGTTTGTTATATCTCTCTTCTGAGATAAAGTAGAATAATTATTTTTAAATTTCAAACTTACTTTCAAATTTTGATCTTAGATGACTAACATTATTCGAAATCATTCTGTACTCCAAAATCAAAGCTGTTTATGCTTTACAAAATGCAGAAGTGCCAGTTGCATATCGCGTTTTTCCTTGAAAACCGTCAACTCGATATACCGGTATCTGAAGAAATTTGCCGAAGAATCAGAAAGTTACATTGCGATCTATCCTAGCAAAACAAAAAAGATGTGAACGGGCAAGAAGAGCATTACACAAAATCAGAACTTTCTAGATTCCAGATTGTTTGGCATTCTTAGATAAGCCTTTCTCGTGTTTCATCCGTAAATTATGCAAACTGTATACGAATATTTAGTGTTTTTTACCATCGGTATAAATATGAATTACAATTATGACAAACGCTCGATTATTTTCAAGTTTAAGTTTGCCAGTATAACGCTTCTTAAGTCGTATACAGGGATCCCCGCTATCCGAAGTAGAGCATTCATATGAAACCATTCGTAACGGCGTAAAGCGAAGAGGTTTGGTTGGTTTGTTTGGTATTAACGTCCTTTTCAACTGCTATGGTCATTTCAGGACGGCGTTATAGGGGCCGAAAATTTTACCTCGCAAGGGTTCTTGAAGTGCAGCCGGCAAGCGACGACATGGCTTTACTTCCCTTCCGAAGGAAGTGCGTGATCTCAGGATTTTCCCCCTGAAAAAACCTCGTCGTCCTCGGCCGAGATTGAACCCGCGTCCTCGGGGATCAGAGGTGATCAACCATCAGTATATACGGGAAAATGTTTGCTGTATTAAATAAAAATACTTATCAAATAACACATAGAACCTTCAATAACTAGCATAAAGTAAAATCGGGAAGATATTTTTAAATTACAGTCCTCGCGCTGAGGTTAATGTAAACACGTCACCCGTTGGTATTTCGTAGTATTTTGATGAATCGCCGCCATTAAGACATCGCAGTTTAATCGGACATTGCTGCATCTAAATCTTTTTAGTTGAGAAAAACACAAGAATCGAGCATATCTGGAGCTTAAACGATTCTCTGCAGTCTCTCCTTAGTCTGCTAAGCAGAGAGTGAGTGCTTTTCTGCCTGCAATGTTATGATAGCGGCGCCCACTGAATTTTAAATTAAACGGCATTCAATGCTCCGCGAAAGAACAAATAATTTAAATAACGCTTGATTACATCCTTTTTTACGCTAGGCATATCATCTTTAAGATTTCTCTTCTTCTTAGCTTTCTAATAAAAATTTATACTAAAATCTAATACTTATACCTGGACCCAATATGCTAACAGATGAACAAAATAAATCGCATGTGTTCACATAAGGCTAGTGTTTACTTCCATAGAAAAACTTTTTTCAGTATTTTTCGTAAAAACAAAAACCTCTTAAGATTTCATTTGGTTAGCGAAAAGAGATACTAATGCAGATATTTATTAAAAACGAATGGCGTAATACGAACTTTCGTAAAACGGTGATACCTGTATACAGGGAAGCTTTTGAACTCGCTGCACAAACTTCACCGGGTGAGATGTGATAGCATACTGAACATTTTTTTTTTACCAAAGAATGGATAGCCCAAAGTTCACCATTAAATCGCTACAGGGAAAAAGTTACCAACAATTAGTTAACAATTTTATTGACAACTGATTACTGTATCTGTTCGAAGGAGCTACCACGACAACTGGTTACACATACCTCACATCGTCGAGGCATCGATTGGCGAAAAGTTTCAAAAATGCCTGGCACATCACGTACATTCCCAGCTGCAACTGCAATTCTGGCAATTGAGTCCTCATCTGAGTTAACAGGAGTCTCATAAACTTGACTCATCATGTGCCCCAGAAAAAGTTTTCCAGAGATGACAAATCAGGAGACCTACGTGGCCAAGGAACATGTCCGCCTCTGCCAATCCATTGGACCCCAAAAGTTGTATTGAGTCCCATGCATAATTCAAATGGTAATGGGTTGAGTATTTTCAACATTTTTCCCTGTAACAACTTGATGTGAACTTTGGATCATCCATTCTTTGGTAAAAAAAAATTACTAGTATGTTATTACCAATTACCCTGTGAAGTTTGTGCACAGAGTTTAAATCACTCTATATAAGAAACGGACGTTATACTTTTCCCGTAATAAACCTTTATTCTCATTGAAAATTTTTTCTTTAACTTCGTTTTCAAATGCTATAGGGTTAGTTGAAATTATCTTGTGAGTTAAATGATAGAAACCATTTCTTCATAAAACATTCATCATATGTGACTAAAAATTGTTTCCCATGATAAGCAATGATTTGAACAGCAAAGATGGCAGAAAACGTTCTTTCGGCAGATACGGAGTCTACTCCGTAGAAAAATGCTCCGGAAATCCTTCGCTTGAACATTTAACTCGTGTCGAAAGCGAAACGACGGTGTAATGCAGTGTAATGCAGTCTCAACCTGCCATCGTGTCCAATACACAAGAACCAATGAGTCCGGGCACACATTTCGCAGGGAATATTTGGTTTGTTTTGTTTTGGTATTAACGTCCTTTTCAACTGCGATGGTCATTTCAGGACGGCGTTATAGGGGCCGCAAATTTTGCCTCGCAAGGGTTTTTTAACGTGCAGCCGGCAAACGACTACACGGGACCAACGGCTTTACTTCCCTTCCGAAGGAAGTGCGTGATCTCAGGATTTTCCCCCTGAAAAATGTGCGTCGTCCTCGGCCGGGGTCGAACCCGCGTCCTCGGGCATCAGAGGCGATCACGCAACCACTGAGCCACCGAGGCCGATCGCAGGAAATGTTCCATTAGTACTAACATAATTTTGACTAAAATTTATAAATTGCTGAATTCTAAAAGCTAATTGTAATTTATTTAACATCGTATACAACATAAATTATGTCAAACTTTTACCTAATTTTATACAATCTCAATTTGTTCAAAGAATTAAGTAAATGTTTCTAAACACCCAAACACCCGAACTTTGTTGTGTGTAATTTATGTTGTGTAATTTCATTTCAAATGTCCTCATGGCTATACGATTATTTATGTTAAATAATACACTACTGTTTATAAAAATCGCAACACCCTGATGGAATAGCCCAATCTGCATTAAATTTGGAGCATTTGCATATCATGGGTCAGAAAAGAAACCATTTGATTTTCAGGTCATTACAATGCGTTTTATTGTCACATTAGTATCGGGTGAAACCACCGTCGGATGCAATTACAGCCTCTAAACGTCGTGGCATTGAGTCAAACAAGCTCTGAATAAGGGCCTGGGGAATGTCCTGCCATGCTCTGTCTACACGGGTATACAGTTCATCCACAGTTGCTGCTGCAGGAGTCTGACGAGCCAATCGATGAGCAACCCTGTCCCACACATGTTCGATTGGGAACATGTCTGGTGAACGAGCAGGCCAGGGGAACAAGGGCGTCTGATGTGCTTGGAAAAAGGCGAGGACATTTCTGGCCACATGCGGTCGGGCATTGTCCTGTTGGAATACAGCGCCTGGAAGGTTCTGCAGGAAGGGGATGAACTCGGATTGCACAACTTCCCTGATGTACCGGTCACTGTTCAGATTGCCATGGATTCTGATCAGACGGGAACGGCCATGGTAACTGATTGCACCCCACACCATCACCCCTGGCGTTTGTCCTGAATGACGCTGCAGGATGCATTCTGGAAGGTCGCGCTCGCCACGATGTCTTCTGACTCGTATCCTGCCGTCATGGTGCTACAAGTTAAACCTTGACTCATCCGAAAACACAACTTGTTGCCATTCAGCTTGCCACAGTTGGTGTTGATGGGCCCATTGTAACCTGAGGCGCCGGTGGTTTTGAGTCAAAGGAATCCGCAAAGATGGTACTCGTGCCATCAATCCTCTGGAAATCAAACGGCGTCGTACAGTGCTAGCAGACATTGTCCTGCCTACTGTAGCACCCCACTGTTGTGCTAACACTGTGGAAGTGGCTGTACGATCTGCAACACACATGCGATAGAGGTGTGTGTCATCTCGCGGTGTCGTCGTGCTGGGTCTTTCTGAGCCTGGTCTTCGGTGTGCCCTGTTCTCTTCGCTCCACTGCCTCCATGCACGCATAATTGTCGTTGCATTACGTCCTACACGAGCAGCAATGTCACGATACGACCATCCCGCTTCACGCAGACCAATTATGCGTCCTCTTTCAAAGTCTATCAGCTGTTGATATGGTATCCTTCGTCGTCGTCGAGGCATGGTGTTCTTTCAAGCAATTACTCTGAAAATCTAATCATTTATACTCTGACCCATTGTATGCAAATATTGCAAATTGCATATGGATTAGACCATTCCATCAGGGTGTTGCGATTTTTATAAACAGTAGTGTATATAGAAGACCATAATTTGTAAAAAAAAAATTAATTTCAGGAATTATTTTAAGCGATATTTAAAGGGATATTCTACAGATTACTATCAAATATTACTAAAGATTAAATAAATAATCAATTAAGGAAAAGAAATTTGAAAACTTGTGCATATGCGTTTAACGATTGCAGTTTATTTAGATAAAATATGGACTTTAATTCTAAATTAAGAAAATCCCAAAGTAAATAGAAAAAAGATCTTAGGTTTAATCAGTTTTTCCAAATGTAATTTCAGCTCTCCCTATATATAGGAAGTAGATGAAAAGGGATTCATGTTGAGCCCTTTAAATTTAGATTCGAGATGAGGCAAAAAAAAGAAAAGCTCAAGAGATTTCTTTAGGGATTCCACGATGTGACAGACTCAGATCTAATTCCTTTCCCTCTTTTTTATAAGGATTTTTTTATTAGATAGTTTTATCTATAGCTAACATCTGCCGAATTTTTAAAACATACTAGTTGTTTTTGCAACAAATAATCTATTAAAATTGACGTGTGGCGAATAGTGATCCTTTGCAACGAGGATAAAAGGGATAATTTAAGTTGAGTAGTCTCTCATGTTAAAACATTTCTCAAAGCAAATGCCGGATTATTCTTAAGTATCAGATCAAACGGCTGATTTAAAATGAATATTAAAAATTTTAATGATATGAACAAATTATCAGCACACACTAAAATGCGTCAATGGCTTTTATACAAATACATGTATACTTATAACATGTAACAAATCAAACTTCCTTCACTGAAGTATATTTAGTAAATACATCGTCAGTTGATATAAAAATTGTTGAGTTCTAACTAGAGTGAAAGTAAAAAATTCGCCAAGAACAATTAAGATTTATATCGGAATAGAACTATTAACAAATTCAGTATTCTTTGTCCAATGATTATTAACGCAGACAAATCATAAGAAATGCTCCTCCAGCCATAGATCATGTGCTTATGATGGCTAAGTTTATCAGTCAATCAGCGGCCGCCTTAGCATCATTGCACAGGTGCTTTATTTATCATTCAAATTTCCTGTTTAAAGTGCGCTTTGCTCACCATACGCTCAAGCAACATGTGAAACAAGATTCTTTCGAGGAAAGTTAATTTTGTATTCATTGCAAAAACAAGACCTTTTAAAAGCCACCAATTTAACTGTAATTCATTTAACAGCGACCTCAGTGCGAGACTATATTTTACTCCAGCGGGTTTCCATGGTATTGACAGTTCTCATGATTCGCTGGTAGGAACCAATAAGCATGCATACGCAGCTATGTATTTCTTATCTAAAATTTTGACACATTTGTAAAGCTCTCATCTCATCCAATTCATGCGTATATGGTAAGATATACAGCAATCATAAAAGAAACATACCTAGAAATTCGGATGGTGCCTGATTTAATTCTTCAAAATGGCCGTAAAATACTGTAAATTTTGCTTTGCCATTTAGCGATTTCTATTCATAATAGAAAATTTCTCAAGTATCACTCAGGAAAGATTAAAATTTTACTTTAAAATGCTCCTCCCCCCCTCCCCTTAAATTAATACGCCCCGTATATATTTTGACTATTTAGGTCAAACATGAGTATAAAAGAAGAGCGCTAATTATTGCTTAATTAGTTAGTGCTGATCGATCGCATGGTGACAATTCTACTGAAAATTCACGAACCTGTCAAAAAATGTCTTTTTACTCATTAAATATAACGATTTTTTTTTTTAGATTTTGAAATCTGTCTATAATGCATATTCACCTACGTTTTTGATGCTGTATTTGCAAGGGAAAGTAATAAATGAATTTTAATGAGAGGATCGAGCCTTTCGCCACAGCTATAAATATCTGAAAAACATTAACTTGCCACTTTGAAAAATAAATTTAAAAATTAAGGATATTTAAGATACACGAAAGGAACTAGAATGTCCCATTGCGGCTACATTTTCTGTAAGCTTTCTGATATGTTACAGTAATCCTGAGAACTTAAATCATGTTCACATAGTTAAGCATTACTGCAAGTACCATTTTTCCTACTGCTAGAGAGGAATTTTCTAAATAGCTTAGACCCAGTTTTTAAAAATTATTTCAAGAAATTCATATCAGATTCATTCAATCATGTAAATATGATTAATGACATAATAAGATATCACTTCATTCAGTGCAAAAATCAAAATTGATATAAATATAATGTGAACATTTTTATAAGAATTAATTTTGTTTTCTTTCAAAATTTCCACAGCATGGCTCTGGTTCTGGTTCTCAATACAAACATTCTGGATAAATTAAAGCATGAAACTTTTCCTTAATTTTATGATGATTTTAAATATTTATTTAAATTTCGATCGCTTAAATGTATCCTGTTTCAATAAAATTCACACCTCCGCTGTAATTGGCCATGATAACCCTACTGATTGTATCATGGATATATTCCCAATGAATCTTAACGATAAAACACGAATTTCAATGATTGCAATCATCTCTGACATCTTCTTAAGCTTATTGCTTCTCATTTGGTAAAATTACTAGATAATCTTGACATGGATTACATTGCATATTAAAATCAAAATTAAATGAGCGAAACACAATAGCCATTAATTGCTGAACATTTACTTATAATACTTTCTGGTGGGGCGTATCTTTACAGTTAATTCTTATCAACATGAAAAATAGCTTACAGCCAGAGGTTCATTGTAAATCTCCGTGGCGTAATCAAGATTGTGGGACTTTGCGATCACTATCACTTCATTTGAGTCGCCATAATTTAGTTAGGGATTTTTCCGATGGCGATTTCCACACTGATAAATTGAATTCGGAACTTACTTAAAAAGAATAAAGACATAATTCGCAAGCACGTAATGAAAATGAATCATATTGATTTGATTTTCTATGCTCCGATAATCTTTAGGGCTCGTGAGTGCGAAGAAAGACTCGAGCATGAATAAAGTCAGTAATAATAAATCTCAAAGCGCCGTGTTTTCTATTAATGTAAGATTTCAAGCGTTTATCCATATTTTAGGAAACTGCGATCCGCCTCCTAATCGATTCCTGAAAAGCCTTCGTTGCTTAGCCTGAGATTATATTAATAATTTTTAAAAAAAAGGCAAATTCAACCATATGAATGTTATGACTAAAGAAGCCGGAATTAAATTTTATTAATTTGTATTTTGTAATTTTTACTAAGAATGAGAAATAAGAATGACAAAAATGAATATTAAAAATTTTAATGATATGAACAAATTATCAGCACACACTAAAAAGCGTCAATGGCTTTTATACAAATACATGTATACTAATAACATGTAACAAATCAAACTTCCTTCACTGAAGTATATTTAGTAAATACATTGTCAGTTGATATAAAAATTGTTGAGTTCTAACTAGAGTGAAAGAAAAAAATATCTCAATAATTTTGAATGTTATATCAAAATGGAAACGTTGTTTTTATTCTATATAGATAATAATGCAAAATAATTTTAACACAAATCTAAAATTATCAGAATGAATTAAAATTCAGAAACGAATTTCGAAACTAAATTCCTTGACATCCAAGGTGCGTCGCTGTTCACAATAACTCCTTGTCAATGTAAGAAATCAAAAACTTACAAATAGTCCATCTCTCTTGCAAACCTTTTCGATTGGCAGCTGCACTCTTCTTCAGGCACACAATGAAGTAAAGATGGATTAAACATTAAATGAAGAACTTCACCAATGACGAAAACAAAAATTTGAATAAGGCCTAAAAGTTCTTCAGCATGAATTAGATCAAAATGGAAATGGTTTGTGTTTATTATAGATCAGTGCAGACAACAACCCCAGAATTCCTCTCCGCCGGGTTCACCCGACTAGTCAGGCGTTGTCGCAATGTGGAAAGGGATGGGGACTATGTCGAAAAGTGAACAGTGCATTACATAGAGAACACATGTAAATAACAGATACAAAAAAAATTTGGAAAATTGGTTACAAATAAAAAAGTTACAACCATGGAGGCATTACTTTTCGACCAACCCTCGTAACTATATCAGTTTAAGTAGGTCCAATTGTCGACATTTTTTTTTCTTCCTTCCTCACATTTGAACTGAAAGTGCAACTAAAATTTTTAGATAAGGTAATTTCGTAACAGCCTATAAAAAATAATAAACATATGACCTGATAGTAACATTTGGAACAAACTCGTTTAAATATAAAATATTAAAAAATTTCAGAGTTCAAAAGTTATGTGCATAAACAATGGGGGATCATCTTAGTTATAACGAAAATGCTAAGAAAACAGTGCTAGATAGTAAGATTATGGTTCTTTGAGAGAATGTTAGCTGAAAATTGATACCAAATACCGACTACTTACATTAAAAGTTTTCTTTCTATTGCTGCAAACGGCTGCATGTGCAAATGGCTGCTTGTAACAAAACGGTTGAAAAATCTTTTATCCTGATTTTATCCTTTAGTTCACGGCTTCGTCCTTTAGGGAAATAACGTTTCCGATAATCAGTGACATTTATCGACAAGTACATAAACTGCCGGTACCGATACAAAGCAGTTTGCCGATAGATTTTATGCATTATATCGCTTTGAAAAAGTACCACGAAATTACGTATACACTAGTACGTTGTAACGGGATTTTACTGTATCAAAAAAACATCCCCCTTTACCCTAACTCATATTCAGCTTTTAAAAGACATCTAAATGTTTTAAGATTTCAAATCTATAATATGGTTCTCAGTTCACAAAACAATGTTTTTCAAAAGGATGCCAAAAAGTGGAGCAAAGTAGCCCCAGTTTTACGATAAGTTAAAATTTTTCTACACAAGGAAATGTAGTGAAATCTTATAATTTTTATATTCACTTTGTCCGTGTGTTACAGTTTTTTAAATTCGATTTTATGGAGGGTTAAGTTGGTTAAAATTGACAATTTTGACATTCAGCTTCTCTTCGAGATACCCTTTCTCCACCATCTGTTGTGTTCAATGTGATATCCCCTGTTATGGACAATGGCCCGACATTGCAGTTTCCATTATAACAAACTTCTGCGAAGCATTGTAAGGGGGATGTTGCTCTACAGTCTTTGCACACATTCCTAGACCTCTCAGGGTAGTAGGCCGACGGTTTCCAAGTTCTCTTTCAAGAACTCAAAAGCCACAGAAGTCTAAGGGTAAGAGATCTGGGAACTCAATCGAGATGGATGAAATGGGATCACCTTGATTCCGGTTCCTATTTCTTTTTTCTGTATAATTGGCCAGTGAAGAATGCGAGATTTGGCTGGACGCCTTATCCTTGTAGATATGAACTCCATGAGCTTCTGTACAGTAGAGACGAGGAGTTTCTTGATGTTAAATTGAGCCTATTACCTTCACTTGGAAGTAGGCCGAGTTGACTTTGACTTTACTAGCACTTTGTACAAACTGAGCTTATCACTAGCACAGTATTCAGTTGTAACCACAAACCCTTTGGAAAATTTTCTCCTTGCATTGGTTGATGAAAGTAGCGTGTTCTTTATGGCGGTAATGAATAACTCGTAGCTTAACCAAATGGGTATCATCTAAGTATACCCAAACTTCATCTAGGATGACCACCCTTTTGCAGTCTGTCTTGCACAAGGTACCGTTCGTAAAGTTTTCTGTCAGACGATAACCACAAGCCGACACTGCAGTTTCAGATTTTCTCGAAAGATGCCCCCGACACTTCTTTGAGACATTTTTAGCTTCTTACTTATGTGGCGTGTGTAGTTGAGTTTTTAAGAACGTCATAGCTCGAAATTTCTTCACGTTGTCTGTATTATGGGTAAGCTGGATTCTTTTTCTGTAGTGAAAAAACGACCCCTGTATTGAGATGAAGGTGTTTGTTCCTCTGAAAACACTACTGATGGCACCTTTGCTTACAACGAAATCTAGCCCTTTGCACTTTCCAGTAACTGAAATCTGTATCGAAAAAAGTGCATACGTATCCTTCCCAAAACGTTTTCAATCTGGCCACATGATTTAGCGCACTTCTTTTAAGGTGCGTGCAATCGTTACGCATGATTCGCGCAAAAATGTCAAAATTGTTTATTTTTAACGGCCTCAACCCTCCGTATTTACCTGTACTTTTTTGAATAATATGAGATAGTTTACTGTTAGTAAGATAATTTCTCTTTCTCCAGAAAATAAACCGAGATATTAAAAATTTCTTTAGAAAAACAATTTAAAAAAAAAAGATGTGGCTTTATATGATGTGTTCGAAGATGGACGTCTTAACCTCCTCCTATTTCTCTTGAAATGAAAAAAAAAAATTGATGATAATCCAAAAAGAGATTCTAGCCCTTTATTGAACGTACAAGGGACATAAACATTTACACATGGCAAGCTGGGATATAAAATTAGACTACATTTTATAAATTACATGGTGCATATCCTAATAGTTCTATTTTAAGATATTATTCATATATTTTCCCCTCTGTATGGTAGAAATAAGTATACACGATCATTTTAACCACATGGTTGATATCTCTGAGTGCAAGTAAATGATATGTTCATGGAAGTTTTGTGACTTAAAACGAGAAAAAAAATGTGAGCTGCAATTCCCTGTTTTATTATTTCGATTCCATTTTTAAGCCCTCCCTGCTTAGAGCACATGAAAAGAAAATTTAATTCGTTTGGAAAAGATAGTTGAGTGCCTTTTAGAGAAATATCAATATGAGCTACTGTTTAACTATTGATAACATGCTGAAGAAATTGAAGTGCGCAGTAAATAATATCTATGTGAATAAAAATCGAATATGTTTTGTGAAAAATCAATATTACATGCGGTTCTTCTCGAAGTGTGTGCTTCCGTCGTTTCTTATCATAAACAAATTGCTTTGAATGCATAATCAAATTTTAGGAATGTTCACTGAAAAATAGGAACATTTGTACGATGATTACTCAATAACTTATATATTGTTTTCTCGGAGATCATTTGTTCAAACTGCATGAAAATTATTGCCACTCTGAAGCGAAAAATTTGCTGTTTTTCCACATCAATTTCTGTGATCTTACGCGAGCGTGAAACAAATACATGCATGTCTTGCTTGTACGAGTCTCCAATAGATTCATGGAGCTCCGTCTCTCCACTTCATTAAACATTAACTTTCCAGCGCCAATATTTGTGTTAGTTGCTGCACAACTTCCATGCTGCTGGTCTGTCGACTGCATTAATTCCATGGATAAAACATTTGTGAAACGTTCATCTTTATCATTTCTTTCTCCAAGAATTCATTTACAGCTCAATATTTGTATGCGAATCGATCATAGCCATTTTAACAATTACAAGAGCTGGTTATCTGCCGAAATGATGTACAATTCTGCAAAAAATATTAGCAAACTTTAAATCTGCAGCATACAAACTTTCATTTTATAAATTATTGTTATTCTTGGCTATCATAAATTTGTGGGGAGAACCCCTTTTAGAAATATGTATATTCGTTGTCTTTTCGTTTTGGCTTACATTAGCTTAATGAATGAGATCTTACAAATTGAAGGTTTGAATAAAACAGTTAGACAAAGATAAAAATATATTGGTTTTACTTCAGGGAATATTTTAACACGAAAAAACGGAAATTTTTATTCATGTTAATCAAATCTATTAAGATTCCTCTTTCGTACCTACACTGACAAATAAATTAAAAACATGTGAGAAACATTGAAATTTGTTTTAATCTGTTTTTATGCAGAATATTTTGAGGTCATATATTCAAGCATGTACCAACAACTATTGAAGAAGGAGTTCGGTGATTCTACTTACTTGAATTGATTTCTGCAAAGAGCACGAGAGTTCGTTTACAGTGGTGTTTGCAACGTCGTGACTGGAGAGGTGAAGATTGGAAAAAGGTTATATGATCTGACGAATCAAGATATGCATTTTTTTGTACACAGGGGGTTTGGCTAGAGCCCCATGAAGCAATGGATCCAGCATGACTTATCAAGACAATTCAATGTTTTCGTGGAGGTGTCATGGTATGGTGCTTTTTCTACTGGTATTTGATATTCATGGTAGGTCGGGTGCATTCCACGAACTGTCTGATGAAAATAGGAAAGAAAATTCTACAACCTGGATTCGAACCACTAATCTTCAGCTCATCGCAGATGCGCTAACCAATTGCACCACTGCGGATATGTAAATAGCGAAATGCTTACATGTTCTTTGGGCTGGTTAGAGCAGTTACCTAGTTCGCAAGTTGGGACTATCTTTTCTAAAGCGTGAAAAGTCTCATTGACCATTCATGAGTTATTCTTTAATGAATATCATTGCCGAATAATTCCATCCTGCAAGCTGCATTTTTATCCTGCACGGTTCATTGCGCACGGTTGGTTCAGCAGTGGTTTAGTGAAAACAAAGATGACTTCCGACATTTACCTTGGCACCCAGCCCAGGGGGGTCGTCTACCTCCGACTAGTAAACGATTAGATGCATGCTCACGGGACATGACCATTTGCGTTGATACAGAGTGTCCGGGTGCCTATATATGCTCATCAGTTGACACCTGTGCGAGACGTTCCATGCAATAGGGAGGAAGCAACTGCCTCGTGAACGTACAGTACTGTTTTCTGCACAACGGTCTCAATGGTGCGACGACGACAACGACAACCGTTCACGCAATTAACGGACTTTGAACGAGGTCGGATTATTTATTGGCCTCTCCGAGGCTGGATGGTCAACCAGACGGATTGCTATCCATGTGTCGCGGGACGCACGGACAGCAGTCCGATGTTGAAGACCAGGCTCTGGGGCGCGGAGAAGCACGTCAGCTCGTACCGATAGGCAGACACTACGAACAGCGCTAGCGGACAGAACCATCACCCTGCGGCAACTGCGCGATAACATCACTATTCCCGGTACTGCTCCAGTGTCAGTAGCGACAATAGCACGGCGGTTACACGCCGCGACAATGTCTGCCAGGCGTCCATTGTTGTGTCTTCCTTTGACACCTGAGCACCGCGCGATACGACTGCAATTGTGTCATGAACGAGTGGGCTGGCGAATGGAATGGCGCCCGGTGGTCTTCAGCGATGAATTCCGCTTTTGTTTGGACACCGACGACAGACGCGGACGGATGTGGCGCAGACCATTGGAACGTGCCAATGAACAATGCATCCGGTATCGCCATCGTGGACCAACATCCGGGATCATGGTCTGGAGTGCCATCGGCTACGATACCAGAACGCCTTTAGTCACCATCCAAGGCACCCGGACAGCAGCACAGTACGTTACAGAGATTCTGTAGCCCATATAACTGCCCTTTCTGCACACCATACCCGGCGCAGTCTTTCAGTAGGATAATGCCAGACCGCACAAGGCAAACATAAGTATGTCATGTCTGCATGATGTCAACTGCCTGCCATGGCCCGCGAGGTCCCCAGACCTATCGCCAATTGAGCACGTGTGGGACATGGTGGGACGTCGTTTACGATCACCCCGCAGTCTACATGAACTGACATAGCAGGTTCACCAGGCCTGGGCAGACGTAGCCCAAGATGACATTCACCACCTGTATGACAAATTGGAGTGTTTCTTCAGTTATTATCTTATATTTGACCACCTGTATGATCACCTACACCTGCGGTTGGAACAATGCATCGCCGCTAGAGGCTGATGCCACAACCTACTGATGCCGCTTTCCGTTGGGAGACCCTGTACAAACGAGTGCACGTCTTGGCTCCATAACGTAATAAGGGTGTGTTCAGATGTATCTCTTGCAGTATATCTACTTTTGGCTCATTCGGATAACTCCTTGTGGGTGGAGCAATTTCATAGCAAAGCAGTGTATGTGTCTGTATGCAGCTTTTTAGAACTAAAAACCTAAAACCTAAGTCGATTCGACCCAGATTGAACCTCTCGATTACAAAAAAAAAAGAATTAAAAATTAATAATAAAATTTTTATTATTTTCTTGCGATAATTTAACATAGGATTCTTACTAAATATGGTTTTTATACATATACATTATAAACATCTGCTTCAATATTTGTACCGCTGTTTTATTCTATTTAGAATGTAGTATTTTCACCAGACGGGCGCTGAAGTTTTGGGTATAATTTAAGTCATCGTTTCAATGATATATTAAGCTATACATATGCAATAATGCCAATGGAATTAACCCTCGCATCGCAATTACATAGCCCGATTGGATTGTTTTTCATTGCGATTTATTTCTGTCAAAGAATATTTTTTCGAAGAATTTAAAAGCATCCCAAATTTAAGTCTGTTCAACAGAAGCTTAAACTGCTTCAGGCAGTCTATTCAGCCTTAGACTATCAACTGTTGAGAAGAAAGAAGGAACAAAAGAAAATAAATAGAAGATATGAATGCGATGGCTGACTTTGCCAATGTAAATCATTTTAAAGTGACCCTTTCTATAAGATCCCCTTGTTTAAAGGCGTCCTGGTGTCTTTCTTTCCTTGCTTACTTCATAGACATGTGTAAAGAAATAACAGATATTCGAATTGTAGGCACTTTATTCACATGCTATTTATATATCTTAATTATAATTATGTTTATTGTTGCCTTACTTCATCAATTCAATTTATATAACCTAATCCGTACGTGTATTCCAAATGTTCCCCCTTAAATTTCTTGTGCAAAGATACAGGTTGGCGGTCAAGCATGAATCATACTGACGTTGATGTGACAGGGTCGACGAGGGCCGGCGAGGAGCCACGGCAAGAGCGACTGCTCTAGCTAGGCAGGAATAGGCCATACGTCGGACAGCTGTATCCCTCCATGCATTGATCTTTTTATACGTACTGAATCTCATGGGTTCAGTCCGGCTGTCAACTCTTATCCCCCCCTCACGATGGGCTGCGTGTTAAGGATTAGTTAAGGATGATTATTCAAGAGTTGCTTATTAAATGATACACATGAACGCTGTGCATGTTGTGATTGAATAATTACTCTAAAAACAAGGAATCTAAATGATGCTTTTTAATACTTTTTTTCTTGAAGTTGTAACCTCATATTATGTTATTACAAAAGTTGGCATTTTTTTATATTTTTGCGCATCAGAAATGTCTAGACGACCTCACCTCCATCTCCTCATTCTCTTCGATCGGGTGTTATGGCTTTATAAAAAAAAAAAAAGTAAACATACGGCAACATACCTGAGGTCATATTTTCGCGTTCTAATTTTCCTAGTATTGTTATCATTATATCAGATTAGCTTATAACAATTTTTGGTTAATTAGAGTTAAAATTTTCTGTTTATAATTAAATATAGTCCTTTCAGTAGGAGTTAAAGTTGAAAAATTGTCAAAAAGTCATATATAATATTTATTTAAGGGCCGTTAAGTTGCAATCCGAAATTATAATTAATATCGTCGACCTGATTCGTTATGTCATGCTTGAAAGCATTAAGTTTTTCAGTTGGGAGAAAAGAAATATTGTTTTATATCTTTAAATTTTTTTCAATTTAAATCAAAAAATTAATTCGTTTTTATTGCTCAGTGAAAATTTAGATCGGCAATTAAGTACTTATTTTTTTTGTCTGTATTTTTTTTTTATTTTTTATTTTTTGTCCAATTCCCTCTTTTTGTTTTTGTCGTGTTCCTTCATAAATCCGCTCGTCGCTTCCGCTCTCCAAACTTGATTCACCCTCGGTCCTTTCCCCTTACATTTCATTCCTTTTCCTTGACTTTCCTTTTCCCGTTTCTTTCAATTGTTTCTTGTTTCTCTCATCCCTTTATGCCCTTTTACACGAACAAACGGCCTGGAAACAAAAAAAAAAAAAGAAGAAGAAGACGACGGACTTTTACCGTTGTTTTCATTCACTTGTAGCTTTAACTTGGAGTCATTTTTTTACTCCGTCCTTCTTTCTTTTTCCGAACCATTTGGCTTGGGATGCTGTAGGGGATTTTCTTAAGGAGTAGGTTGCGTCAATGGACTTCCGTGTTGTCGTGTATCTAGAAACGCCAGCTTTATGTTTCACTGAAAATCACACCGACCCTTGCTATAGTGAACGAATCCAGCGCTTCTTATTGATTTTAAACAGCAAACTGAATAAAAATTGCAAACCAATATGGTGGAGCGCTCTCTAGATTAGAATTTATTTCTTTGATATTACATTTCTTTTACATGAACTGGAAATGCTTATAATATTTCTTACATTAAGTTTCAAAATTTCATTACTCCTAAATAATATTTGCAGTTTAATCTTTTGCTTGCTGAAATAAAATATGATTACTGAATCGGCCGTTAAAAAGCGCTCAACCACTTAGTGAATAACGAATAAGTAGTAAAACAAATTTTTCTCAAATTATATTTTTATGGTTATAAATATTTATTGGTTATCGATTTTTTATTGGATTTGCCCTTTAAAATGCTATGTTTAAAAATACAGTACTCGCACAAGGCTCAAACGCTTCAGTTTCGTATATCTCATTATATAAAATTTATTTTCCTTCATGTTATAAATTTTTCCCAATTGAAAATCAGTGTCTTTAGGGAAATAAAGATGTCTTAGAACTCTTTGCCCAAACTTAATAGGGAGGCAACGGGGATGTATATGAACACTTCTTACCAATAAACTTATGGTTGGAAATGCCCAAACTTCTTGATTCCCCCGTGGAAGAAGTTCGTACAGCACATTTTCATATGGCCCCACAGGAAGAAGTTCATACATTTGAGTTCAGATGGTCGTGGTCGCCAGTTAATAGAGCCTCCACGACCAATCCATCTGTATGAAGTGCCCCATCATTATAAAAACATATCTCGGCGAATACCAAACTTATATCCTCCAAAAGTTCTTGTAAAACGTTCTCAAAGAAATTGCAGTATGCGTTTCCAGATAGGCGTGCAGGCATTAAATATGGACCAAAAAATTGTTTATTCACAATCACGGCCCAGACGTTCACACTGTAGCGCTCTTATATGCACGAACAATTTGTGCATGTGGATTGTCAATTTGCGCATGCGATTGTCAATTTTTGCATGTGTGCTTTGGTGTGTGTGATAAGATTTTTTTTTGGCCAATGTGGTTTTGCTTTCAATGTGCCATTGTTAAACAGTGAGTCATTTCCAACCATGGATTTACTGGAAAAAAGTGTTCATATATATCCTCTCTACCCCCCTGTTAAGTTCGGGCAAAGGGTTTTGAGACATCCTGTATAAAAATATAAGAGTTTTTAGGACTTCTAAAAGTTTGCAATATCTACAGATACCATTTAAACATAAGTTCGTCAGTTGGAAAAGTATTAACAATCCTCTATTTCTTTTAAAATCAAAAGCATTGTTTTAAATTTAATACAGAATGTTTACAATTTTGCAGCAGTTCGTGAATTTCTTGCAGCTATTCTATTAGCTTTGTGGTGATGTAGTTTGATTATGAAAGGATCTTTGGTTTTTTTTTTTAAATTGTCCTCCAAAAATTTATGACCTATTTTTCTTTGCGGAAGAACTTGATAGGGTACACAGATAAACTGGCTCATGTCAGAGTTGCAAACCAGTAGTGTGGACTCATCAATAAGGTGGTGTTCCGTCAGATTTCTACCACCAAATCCGTGAATTTTTGAACACCCTCCTGCCAAACCTACTTCGACTTTGTCAATCATTTGTAAAATCTACAGTCATTTGTAACACTTTGTCAATCATTTGAGATAAGAATTAAAAAACAAAACTTTAAAGATCACCAGCACGCCAGTTAGAAATCTAGTCAACCCGTTGGTCAGACTATATGGCTGTCTTAAAGCTGGGCATCCGCGATGGGTGCCAATACATATGTTTTAGGATATAATTTTTATTTTTGAGGAATTAACATAAGTTCATCCAGTGTATTAACTCACAAAATTTTTAGTAAGTATCTTTTGATCAAAAGACGTTACTGAACTGTAGATGACGTACATTTCTCTCAAAAACAAAGAATTTGTTTCAAAAGTTTGGGATTTTTTTCTCACCAATTTGTGAAATCTCCTTTAGCATGAATTACTGCATAACAAGCTTAGGCATACTCAAAATTAAGTTATCACAATAATATGCATCAATTATAGCCCATACATCTCGGATATATCTAATCAAGTCTGATTTCGTCCTGGGACATAATTTTCTCACGCGAACCTTAATTATCGCCCGCATATTCTTAATAGAGTTTAAATCTGGGGAGTTACCCGGCCACTCAATGACATGAATGTCTTTTTCTTGAATATATGATTTACTTCGACCTATGAGCAGGTGCGCCATCATGTTGGTAAATCAAGTCATCATCCGGAAAGAGAGATTCAACGCTTGGAATCAAAAACTTTCCAACAATTCACAATAAACATCGGAATTAACTTTTGAATTGATGATACAAAGTTCTCCTACGCCTTTACTTCCAAAACATCCCCAAACCATAACCTTGACTAGGTTCTTTGCTTGATGATTCATACAGGATGGTTGAACTGCTTGATTACGGGATCTCCACACTCTATTTCTGGTATTCAAATCTAGACAAAACATGGATTCCTCACTAAACAAAACTTGGCTCCACATTAACGGTGTCCAGTTCAAGTGTTTTTTCGCCCATTCGAGACGTTATTTTTCTTCTGAGCCGATGTTAGAATCGGCTTTTTTTTGATGCGATGCATGATATGATATCCATTTCTGCTTGTCTTCTGTGTATTGTAGAATGGGATACATATTTTCCTATGGTCTCGGATAGTGCTAAGGCAACTTGTCTTATTGTAGCTCGTCTGTCACCCGCTACAATGGCTTTTAATTTTCTCAAGTCCCGATTGTTGAGGACCTTTGGACGTCCACGTCAAGGTTTGACATAAACAGTTTTCGTTTCTCGCCATCTTTTTATAAATTCTGCTGGTGGTATTTTGTCCTCTGTTGACTTTCTTTGCAATTTCAACTTGTTTAAGTCCTTTCGAATGCCAAAAAATTATTTTATTTCTATCCTTTTCAGAAACTTGTGTCTTTCCCATATTGAGACGTTTGCAATTATTTGCTACCATCTAGAAAATTTCCCCACCATTCCCTATTTTTTAATTTTGGTTTCACCCGTTTTGCATGAAATTTTATTATTTTTTTAAATTATAAATTTTTTCCGACCATTTAAACGAAAATATCCCAAACTTTTGAAAGAAATTCTTTAATTTTGAGACAGATATGTAAACTTTGAGCTCGAATAAATTCCAATGTCTAAACCACAATTATTTACAATTTTGCAGACTAATACAATATGCTAAGTCATGTTAATTCCATAAGTATGGAACTGATAGTTACTAGTCATCCGATTTTTAGGAACTTTTATGTGCATGGTGTAAATAACGCGACAAAAGTACGCAATTAAAAATCTCCTTTCTTTTTAACACTATAATACAGTGTTAATTAAAATTAATTAAATTGCTTTATCACGCAAATTCGCTAAAATTTTCAAATTTTGAAATTCGAAGTTTTCATTGGCTGTTAAGACCAGTGATCAATAGAAGTCGATGTCTACTTCAATTCTACGTGTGGAAGATTCGAAAAATAGCTCAATAAGTGTTTGATGCATATAATAACTATTAGTAAACAGTCTGTAAACAATGTGATTAACGATACCTAATGAATAGGATAATAGCGCCGACGAAGCGAAGATTCCAGACAATCGCGAAGGTCGAAGAAGCCTATGCGAATCTAACGGAGTATGAAACTCATTTGAAGATCTTCGAAAAGTTGTTAGTGTCTTGCAAGATATTTTACAGGAGGCTGCTAGAGGACGATGAAGAAAGATATCGTTGCATGCGTGAAGCAATTGGCTTTCAGATGCTTCGACGTCTATTTGCAATCATTTTGGCATACTGTAGTCCACAGCAAAAAGCGAATGTGGAATAGTTTAGCAGACGCGTTGTCAGAAGACTATCAGCATCAACTCAACTCAAATGCAACCAATCTTCGAGTGATGTACCTCACATTAAGAGATTTGGACCAATATCTGACAAACAATGAACGCCGATTCAAGGATTATCCGGGGATGCTTCAATTGAATCATTCGTTGAACCAGAAGTTGAAGCGTTCCAGGATTCAAATCCACTGGTATCGCTGGAGACTGCATACCCTCGAGCAAGACTGCAAGAGTCGGTGGATCAAACATCGCTCTTAAATGAATAACAGCTGATTGTGTACAATCACATATTAGATGCGGTACGCAACAAGACGTCAGAAGGGAGACTACTTTTCTTGGACGGTCCTGGAGAAACTGGTAAATCATTTTTACTGGAAAAAGTGTAGGACTGTTCGATTGGAAGGCAACGAGTGGAATTGCAGCGTTACAATAATGGGCGGGAGAACGGCACATTCACTATTCAAGCTGGGCCTGGATCCAAATTGGACTTCAATTTGTATATCCCCATTCATTTTCAGAGTTGCTATGCAAAGGCATGTTATCCTGGACATGTGAGTAACTAAATATATTTCCTTTCGTATAGTTTATGGGTGTTTAATATTGTATATTGCTT
Organism: Rhysida immarginata; assembly: GCA_023313115.1. NCBI lineage: Eukaryota > Metazoa > Arthropoda > Chilopoda > Scolopendromorpha > Scolopendridae > Rhysida > Rhysida immarginata. The sequence continues at coordinate 772,871 of JAHWFO010038666.1, read as the reverse complement.
CTGCTCGGTTGCGCCGGGCACAACGCCCTTGTTGTTTTAAACAATAAACTCGAATGATAAAAATGACCAGCACATAAAATTGAAAATATATCTTGTGATTTGAGCAATCTACGCGCGGCATCGGTCGGACTTTTGAGACTCTTATTTAAGCTTGTTCGTCAAATCTTTCAACAAACATACGAGGATTATTCAATAGAAACACGTTTGGACTATGCAGTTGCGAAGATATCGCCTAGACAACGGACAGCAATTGTTTATGTGCATTGTTTAAATGCTAGTGAGATGTCTGTCACACACAAATTAGCTGTTTTTGATATACTTCAGTATCATAAAGTAGCTTCTCAGGGGATTTCGCGGCTGCTAGTGATGAGCAAAAAATTTGCGTTCGGCTTTATCACTATATCATTTGATTCGCTATCAACAAGAAGTTAATGCCTTTTTAAACAAATTGTTGCCTGTGATGAGTCTTGGTGTTATCACTACGAACCAGAATTCAAACGCCAGAGTATCCAATGGAAGCATTCAGAAACTCCGCAGGCGAAAAAATAACGATCTTAGCCTTTGGCCGGAAAACCAATGGTGACCGTATTTTTGTTACCAAGGTGAACTGTTCTTGGATTTTAAGAAATCTGATGTCAGTATCAATGCTGATCGATATTGAGAGACCTTACAACGTTTACGTGCCAGCATCAAGAATAAATGACCCGGGATACTCGCAAACGGTGTTTTCATTCTGCATGATAATGTCCCCCCTCCCCTTTCTCATGTAGCCCGAAAGATTCAAAACCTGCTCGCTCGCAATGGTTCCGCCAACAACCGCTAGAATTTTATCAGATTGGAATCTATAGATTAGTGCACCAATGAGACTCATGCCTTAATGTATTTGAATAAAAATTGTTTCCAATCCTCTAAACGCGTTTCTATTGAACAAATCCTCGTATAAATACAATGTAGTACCTTCATTGTTTGTCGGCAATAATCCTCTCTTCTCTGCGGAAGACTAACAATGTAACTTCAACTTGAACTTCAATTTCAAGTTTTATTGTTTTGTGTAATTGATTTTTTTCGTCTAGGTTACTTGTAAGGCAATGCAATGAAAATATCTCAATGGGATCAAAAAAATAGACTTTTCAAACCGTTGGGGTTACGAGGGCAGCAGGCCTATGAGAATCTCCAGTTATTGCGATTTTCCGCCATGAGGCACATGTCCTTAATGGTAATATACAAGCTACTCGAACCCAGTCTAGCCACCTGGTTCTTTCTGATCCCTTCGTCTCTTGGCCATCGGCTTGGAAAATAGCAACTGCCCAGGAAGATCAGTTTGCGGCATCCGTATCACGTGGCCGTAACAACTAAAGACTCATTTATTATACTGCTGTGCACTCAATTCTACTGCAAGCACCCCAATAAATCATTGATCTTAGTGCGGGCGGGGTCAAAGATAGATTTGAAAACGGAGAGCTTGACTGTGTTCTTAGCTCACGTTTCGTTAGTACGGGATGGCCACAGTTCACGTCCGACATAGCTTACTGTACCGATTCGAGAATCCATTCTGTCCTACCGCTCATCGCTCATAAATGCAGTCCACCTGTTTTAATGAGGCTCCCTCAATATGGAGAGCGCACTGAGCAGGTTGTCTTAAAAGGACCAAAACCTCGGTCTTAGCCACACTGATTTTCATCCCAGCATGTTGAAGATAAATGCAAGAAGAGACCAAGGAGGACAAGGTCGTCAGCAAAGAACAATCTCTCCAGCAATCAATCACCCACACTACAACGCTCATCGCTTCGGCTGCCCCCGTCTATCCAGTCCATAAAGGTAATGAACAAGAGTGTCGAAAGTACGCACCCTTGGCGGAGTCCAACACCAACGGTGAACGCCATTAATCCGGACACACATTCCATTTATCCCTTTTTAAAAATAGGGGCCAAAATATCCAAGAAAACTGAACATACTCTAAGTCAGCCACGATTCGAGGCCTTTAACAACTCAGACCGGATTTCATCATCACCTATTGTTTTGCCAGTATTCAGCGATTTAATGGCCCGTGACTAGTCTCCGCTCCAAGATGCTTCAGTTGTTGCTGTAATCGGATTAAGAAGAGATCCAAAGTACTCCTTCCGCCTGTGCAGTACACGATCTCCTTTTTCTGAAGCCTCCCAGAAAAAAAAATCTTTGAAAATACCATCAAAATCTGTTCAGTACCTTTTCAATTTTAAGCATGGATGTCCATGGGAAAGGGGAGGACGACCTTTGCCATATATTCGGTGGTGGGGACTGACTTGGTTGTAGTCGTTCCCTACACTGAGGACGAAATGTACTTCGAAATGCGTAGGTTACTTTATTAAACACTACCATTTGCTATTCTTTTTTTTATTTATTTTATTCATTGTAATCCATTACGTCCATCCAGAGCCTGTATGGCCTGAGGCCGATGAGTTGGGTCTCTGGATGGACCTGGATTAACGACTGCTGTACAGCAGCCGGGGGGGTAAAGATTGTGAATCACGGATGGTCACCCACCCAGTGACTAGCCGTGCCTGATGTAGATAGTCACCCATCCACGGCCTGCCCCCATTTCTAAGACCTTTCTTTATATTTCGAAAAGGGAGGGCAAAACCTTATTCATGTGTCCACATCTCTGGATCAGGACCCGACTGCATTATGGTTGTTATAACATTTGTGGAAAGTTAGCCCTTGCCCTCCCCATCTAAGAGACTTGCAAGTGAGCAGAGACTCAGTTATAAGGTTACAAACATACAATATAGAAGCTACGATTTTATTAAATATGAGTTTTGAGCATTTTTTATATGAAATTTTTAAATTCTTTTTTTATGGTTGATATTTCAAATTTAAGGTCTTTACATTCTTAGAATTAATTTAATACATTAGAAACTGATACACCGATAGTGACAGATAAAGAGGTTTCCGCTTCAGATTTATTTGTTTAGTAAGCTTCTGATACCCTGAACATTTCTACCAAAACATCTAAAAATATGTTTTATGATTATATATGTCACATCTTATATATACAATGCTAAATCCTCCTGCTCCGTGCCCGTTTCCATAGTGACGAGCAACAATACAAGTTTCATTGTTTCCAACAAATGAAAAAACACTGATTGTTAAAATCCAAAAATCGCAGCCGACGAAAAAGAATATTTAAAAAAAAATCCTATATTTTTCGTAGGCTACGGTTCAAAAATATATTGTCATAGATTTAATTATATACGTACATCTATTGGCATTTAAAAATAGCACACTAAAATAAATAAATAAATCAAATTAAATCCTAAGTAAGTAATTTTAAATTCATTACATGGATTCTTATTTTTTAATTTAAAAAAATAATAACATTCAAATAAAACATTTTAAAAATTGATTAACAATTCAAATCACAAGTAGTTGACATTAGTTTTTATATTTTATGACATTCTTTATATAGTAAGTATTTTAGTATTAGCAATACTGTCAATTATCACAATCCTGTCACAGATGAAATTTTTTTAAAAGTAAAATCGAACTTGCGGTTTCCAGTATTGCAGTAACCTTCGTACGCCGGGCTTTCGAATAAAATCAAAAGCAATAACATTATTTATTGTATGCTCGAATCGGTGCAGCAAGCTGTGTCTGACGCGAACTGTGGTGATCCGTTGTAAAAAACTTGAGCTAGGAAAGAAACCCAAGCTGTCTGTTTTCAAATCTTTGTCCCCATTCCCTTCTATGGTCATGAGTCTTGGGGAATGACAGAAATAGTGCCGAAATGAGATTCTGAGAGGTGGGACAGGTGTTTCCTAGTAGATAGTGTTCAGCATCACAATAAGGCAGTCTTTAGGTGCTGAACCGCTACTTCTTCGCATTGAGAGGCCTTCGGCAACACCTCCTAGAAAGAAAGCCTCACAACTGAAAAGTCATACATTGTTATATCATAAGTCCAGAGCCGTATCCAGGGGGGGGGGGGGGGGGGGGAACCCCCCCCCCCCCCATTCTATGAAAAAGTCCATAATTTATTAAGTAAATTATCAAGAAGTAAATTATATAAATGAATAATAGTTTAAGCAGTTTTTAAAATAAATATATTTAATTATTAAACACAAAGTGGGCCAAGACAACACCACCTAGACAGAAGGCCTGCGCACAGAAACGTCACACATTATTACATCACACTAATGCGGCTATTGTTAATCGTATTTCTACCATTGTTATATAATAAGTCATAAATTTGGCCGTTTGATAATGATGTAACAATGTATACAGTTTCTATGCGCAGGCCTTCTGTCTAGGTGGTGTTGGCCAAGAAGGGATTGAATACTTCCTTGCAAAAAGTGCAGTGATGTTTTTAAATGCTAGCCCAAAGAAATTCGTACTGTTAGCTAATATCACACAACAAGAAGAACCACACTTAGGACAAAGAAATGCTATTATTAATTTTTGTAAGACTAGATAGTCATCCAGACATAATGCACTTAGCCACTTTTATCTGTCTTTAACATACATCAATAAATGCCTGGAGTTAATTGGTTTTGGCCTACATACTGATATAAATTCTAATGATTTTGCATCAGGATGGGATAGAGAGAGCAAACAAAAAGCAACTAACTTGTTGTCTAACCTTACAAATTTTGATTTTATTATTACTTTTCTTGTAATTTACCAAACATTATCTCATTTACAAGGGATTACGCAAAAGCTTCAAAGTAGAACAATCGAAATTTTAAGCGCTTATATTGAAATTAATGGAATTAAGCATTTCTATTGTGAAATGCGTAGTTCAGTGGAGAATCAGTTCAAAAAAATATTTAATCATGCTTCACGATTGGCTGAGAAAATTGATGTTGATGTAACTGCACCACACATTGCTAAAAGACAGATTTATAGGTCAAATGCACCTTCTGTTTTTACCGAAGATTACTATTTAAAAAATTTGATGGCTCCATTTCTTGAACACATTTTACAAGAACTAACAACTCAGTTTTCACCTATAGCATTGCAGTCATTGTCTTTGTTAAAACTTGTCCCCCAAATTTGTAATACTGACAAAAACATCACTTTCAGTCTAGAGGATGCCCAAACTTTTAGCCATTTAGTAATTGATTCTCCTGAAATTGTTTGCCAAGAGTTTTTACGTTGGAAAAAAATGGTCAACAGTAGAAATTGAAGAATTACCAACTTCTTGTTCATCAGCCTTAGCTAACTGTAATGAAATGTTATTTCCTAATTTACATTCTTTATTAGAATATGTTTGTTCTTTACCCGTAACTTCATGTGAATTTGAAAGATCATTCAGTGGATTACGACGACTCCACACTTATCTGAGAAAGTCTATGAGTGAAGACAGACTCTCGGCTCTGGCTTTAATTCATATCCATTATGATAAGAAATTTGATCTGAATAAAATTGTTGATTTATTTGCCAATCTCCATCCTAGAAAAATGAGATTTACATCACTTTTAAATGTCATGTGAATTATCATTGCTCCGCTCTTGTCACGTGGATTTCGCAGAGTGAGACAAGAAAAGCGGGAACGTATAATTAACATAAAATTCTTTATTCATGGCAAATTTTAAGTTGTAAAGCAAAACACAAAAGTACGAAAATGATGAAAGTCACTTTGACTTCGCACAGTGGAAGAATAACTTGGAATGAAGATCAAATGAAAAACTATAAATTTCCAAAATCCCATTAAATTAATGCTGCTGCAATTCCCAAGAAAAGAAAATGCAGGACGTAACCCCTGGACGCCTCTGTAACGAGATATATTTATCTTTGAAGCAAAAATAAAAGAAAACTCCGAATCTAACTTCTGGAACCGTACAACATTAGTTCGGCCGAAGCAAAAACTCTTCTAGTTGCTGCGGATGAACACATGATGAATTCCAGCCTCGGGTAAAATTCCTCGTCGAAATACTTCTCAACTTTGTAGATAAATGTACGTCAAAGTCCTTACTAAAATTGATGAGTACAGCTCCGCTGTAGATAACTGCGCTGGTAGTCAATAAAATAAGACGAGACGCATACACTGCTGCCTCCGCTGAATACTTCTCCAAATGATATCGCTTATCTTAGATGACACACTCCTGAACAGCCTGCCTGGAGATTCTGATCCGTAAAACAAGCAATACTATATTCACTGACTCTGCACCACCAATTCATGAGGTACAACCAGACACAAAACACAAACACTGTTATATATCGCACACCTTGTGCTATTTGAATCTTGCACTCACAACACTTGATTCGTAAGATACACTTTCTGAAGAAAAAGAATGCACTTTCGCCTTTCAACGAAATATTCGAGCTTCACAGGAATAGTTAAGCTACATCAGCTCAACTCTCGAATTAAGCACTTTAGATTCAACAATACATAGAAAGACACTTGGTTCCCTTAACCTTAACGTCGCAATAATAAAAGAATTATTGGAAACCACTCTTAACTTAGCCGGAATAACTTTATTTCTGAAATCACTAAAATAGATTGATACGACCAATTACACACGTAGCACAACACTTGGTCTCTTAGACCTCAATGACGCAATAATAGAGGAATTATTGTAAAACACTCTTATCTTGGTCGGAATAACGTTATTCTGAATGCACTAAAATAGATTGAGATGAACAATTAACCATATATATATATATAGCCATATGATATAAACACAGAAAAGGAGCATAGCACTTGCTGCTTTGCTTTTGGCTAAGATAGTAAAATAAGACACTCTGGCAACATTTCCGCGTATGTGCATAAACCAAATCGCACGCTCAAAGAAGACACAGTTCTCGGCACTTAAATTTCTCCTGCTAAGAAAAATCTTATCATATGCGCAGGGATAAATCCTCCCGTTCCATGAATACAGTACGCACTCAACGAGAAAGGATAAATTCCTACTGCGTCTTCCCTTTCGCCGAGTCCAACCAAATCCGGCTGAAATAATCTTTGAAAGATTTCTTGGCGGCGGAAATGCCCGGCTACATATAGTAACGTCAGTGTTCTACTGAAGCTACTATGTAGACTCTGATAAATGTCAAATATTATGAGGCTCTTACCGTCTCGTTGAGCAACTTGACGGGTAACCGCTGTTTCTCCTTCTATTGACGGGGACTGTCCATGAGCTCCTTTCGTCGTCGCCGGGGTAGAGGGAAGTGCGTCGGTCTTTCCTTCTCCGTTACTATTTGCAATTTCTCCCGCGACGAAAATGATGGCCCGCTCGATAACGGTTCTCAGGCGGCTCTCCCATTCGGTGGAAAAGATTAATTCTGGACCGCCTTCCTGCCTCGGAAACTCCGGTTCCTCCACGTCGAATGCGTTTTGCTCGCCGGCTGCGTTCAACGTTCCTCCGTCGTCGCGTCCGTTGCTCTGCAAAGATCTTGTCGTCGTCGCCTGCAAACCGCAGTTCGGCGAAAACTTCTTTCTGGCATTAAAGTCGCTACGGAGCCTTTTACGAGGGCATTCAATCTGTGCCTTATCGCGCTGAACAGGAGTACACGACCTTCTCGGTCGCCGACGATAGCTTTTCTGTCTCTTCTTTTCTTTCACACTCACGTGTTTCGGAGCGGCTCGCTCGACGTCATCGTCGTCACCTACGTCGTTTCTCTCCGACGTTCTTATCGGCCGTCGACGATATCCACGTGACACCTTATTCAAAAGAATAAAATCATTTAAGAAATTACCGATGTATCATTATTTGGAGGGCACGGCAGTGCCCTCGCCAAGTCGAGCAAGCACAGCCGTAACATCCTTTTCAGGAAGCAACTCGGCATACTTTTGATCTTACATATCTTTGTGCCAGAGTTGCATAGAATCCTGAAACTTTTTATGTATCGAGTACTTTGCAAATGAAACTGAATTTTCAAATATTACGTTTCTATCTTTTCTAGTTCATAAGATACAAGAATTCAAAGTTTCTGTATTTAGACACTGACTCACTGACCGATCATCAAAAATCTGAGGTATTTCCCGCAGTCCTAAAAACTTGAAATTTGGCATAAAGATAGTGTTTAGGGTACAATGAAAGGAAAAATTAAAACAATTCCAAATATAAAAGTGTTAATAGTTAAAGGTCACTGCGAAACATCAATTAACCTGCAACGGAATGGCTAGTGAGAAACAATAACAACTCCGAAATATGAATTTCGTTGGAAACGTTTGTTAATCTGGAGGCATGGCATTTATTAAAACCAGATTAATGTCAAAATATTTTCAATTTCGGTTAAATCAACAATATTTATTTTTCTTATTAAATGATGCTAAAATTCGTCAATTAGGTTCTGGTATCTTTTAAAAAATGAATTGCGTAAATCGAAAAGAAAAAAATTACAGGTGAACAATACTTTCAAATGCTTAATAAATAAAGATGAGCTAGAAGGCGATTTGACTGCAATATTTAGTCGATTGTAAAAGACGGAACAATTTTGAGAAAGAAAAAAAACGAGAAATGACATCAATTGCATGACACAAAATTATAATCCTTCAACATGGTTCCTTACCATAAGTCCTTCTGAATGGATACGGAGTGATTTAGTGGAACACGTTAGGGAAGCCAACGGGATACGGCTAACAAAAATATCTAACGGCCAAGTCTCAATTTCTCGTTTCATAGATAATAAGTTTAAAGCTACGTCGGACTTCATTACATCATCTGACGAGCCACTTGGTAAGGTCGAACATTACTTTTGAAGACGTGAATACCAATCTCGAAGTGCTCAACAATTTCATATGATATCGTGGGTTAAAGATGCCCTAATTCTTCACAAATCGCCACTTGAGGAGGTAGCATCATTTATAACAAGAATCTTACGCCTACTCTTAATCAACGAGTTACTGTTTCCGAAAAAAGAACAAGAAAGGTTATACTGTATGTCAGTTTGGATTCGTACATCAAATTACTGAAGTAGATACCGCAACAGATATCGTAGTCAATAGCTGCAAAAAATCATTATCATCTATTAACCACTATAATATTGTGCTGAGGTATGATTAACGATTACAATCCTGCAATGTTGCTCGCATGGAGTTGTAACAAATATCCAGTTCTTGGGAGAAAAAACAGCTATCCTGAATTATTATGTAACAACATACACCACAAAACAGCGAAAAACAAACGCAACTGATATAAATTCTACTAAGAGTTTAAGAAGTCGTTTATACAACATCGGAGTAAGGGTATTGTCGAATCGGCCGTGTGGAGCTTTGGAGGCAAGTGACACTAGCTGAATGTGACAATTCCACTGTACGGGACTGATCCTCAAAAGTCGAAGACTATAAGAAGTATCTGAAAAGAAGAGATTGACCATATCTCAAACCATTATTTCTACAGGGTCGAGTCACAGTATTATGACCACACCCTACATTTGTCTTCGGGGTTGCCCAGACGAGGAACTATGTCACGTGTTGGAAATTGATTAGGTGACTATATAAGGTAAGTTTCCAATATGTTATAAACATATCACTCATTGCTGCAATGGGTAAGAAACGTGATTTATCAGATCTGGAAAACTGGATGATAATCGGCTTTCGGGACAAGGGTGGCAGTATTTCGGAAACCGCGCAGTTTGTGAACTATTCTCGTGCTGCTGTAGTTAAAGTGTACTATGACTGGGAAAATGTGACCGTTCAGAATAAACGGTATGGGAACTGTGGAGCACCACGTGCCATTGATGACAGAGGTGAACGTCGGCTGCGAAGGTGTGTGAAGGCCAACCGAAGACCTACAGTGGACCAATTTACCGCTCAAACCAACGAGCGTGCTACCAGACATGTCTCTAAAACCACAATACAGAGGACCTTGCTACGTATGAGCCTCCGCAGCAGATGGATGGTTCATCGCCAAAAATGGCTTCAATTTGCCCAACAGTACAGAAACTGGACCACTTCTGACTAGAAAAAGGTTGCCTTATCCGATGAGTCACGATTTCTGCTCCACAGAAGTGACGGCCGTTGGCGGGTGAGGCGAAAAACCTCCGACAACAAGCATCCTCCAAACATTGTTGGACGAATCCAGGCTGGTGGCGGCAGCGTCATTGTGTGGGGAGTGTTCTCAGGGCATTGTCTGGGCCCACTGATACCTGTGGAAGGCACTCTCAACCGATTCGGTTATTTATCCATAATTGCAGAACAAGTACACCCATACATGGCGACTCTCTTTCCAGAGGGGGATGGCACGTTCCAGCAAGATAATGCGACGTGTCATACGTCTGCAATTGTACGGGAGTGGTTTGAGGAACACGATCAAGAGTTCCAAGCACTACCCTCGCCCCCTAATTCCCCAGACCTCAACCCAATTGAGAACCTTTGGGATCACCTCGATCGTCATGTGCGTGCTATGGAACAACCACCGCGTACCCTTCAGCAGCTATCGGATGCTTTACAGTCTGCATGGCAACAGCTACTAGTATAAACCTACCAAAATCTTATTGACTCACTTCCACGCCGTCTAGCTGTTGCCCGTGACGCTAAAGCGGTTATTCGCGATATTATCTTGTGTAACAATGTGTGACGTTGAGGAAATGCCTGAAAAATACTACTTTTCGTTATTTCTTATGTTCAAACTATGTCGAACCTTAGGAGAAAGAGGATGATTCAGACCGACGTGAGAAGTTCTGTGCATGGGATCTGGAAAACTATCGACTGGATCCTTCATTTGTACATAACATTGCGTGCAGTGACGAGGCAAATTTTTATATCCATGGTGAGGTAAACGTCAGAACATGAGATATTGGATGGATATGAACTCTCGTTGGACAGATCCATCCAAAGTCGTTGGTGATAGCAAAGTTATGGTGTTGTGTGGGATATGGGGCATCCGTTTCATTGGACCATTTTCATAGACGGTATCTTAAATGATGATGTTACTGCCATCTTGAAATGGGCGCACCAGCCATCTCACGTTATCATTCGGCTGCAAAACGCCTTGAAGAAGTTCGAAGACTGGTTTAATTGCTGGAAACTGAGTCTTAACGTCGGAAAATGCAAAGCCGTGTACTTCAACAAAAAGCTTAAGTGTCCGGATTCCCTGGTACTATTCAATAAGAAACTCGAATGGGTTGACAACTACAAGTACCTTGGCGTTACCATCGACTCAAGACTCTCCTGGAATCTTCACGTAACTTACGCTCTGAAAAAAGCAAAGAGGGCTAAGTACAGTCTTATAGCTCTCCTGGGTATGAACCTGATGGCGAAAAATCTCGAGCGCTGCCCCGCGACCTTAACGTATAAGCAGGTTTGAAAACTAAGTAAGCATTTTTATTTATTATTGGCAGCCCTGTCAATTATCACAGTCCTATCACAGGCGAAATTTTATAATTAAAATTGAATTTACAGATTCGCCTGTTGTGGCACCGTCGTATGACGGGCTTTAATACTAGTCATTTATATAAAATCAGCGACGGTGAACTATGTCACAACAAAGAAAAAATCTAACAATGGGTTATTTCCCGATTATACTATCGGGTGGGTTCGCTTCTTGTACATATTATATAGAGTATATCTAAGTTTACTTAGCAAGGAAGTAAAGATGCATAAATTCATTTTAAAAAATCACTGAATTCCGTTATGAATCTCCATAAATATGAGAACTCTTAGGAACTCAAGATTCCATTCAGTAATGCTATAAGTACAGTAAGTTATTCGTATGAGATAGCAGTGTTTATTGCCAAAAAAACATTAATAAATTCTACAGCAAGACATTTTTAAATATTTATATTGAGCAAAATGAATTTCAACATAAATTTTATCTCCAAAACAAATAATAAAAACATGCTCAAATGGATTTCTACGACATTTAGTTTCATATTTATTTATGAAATTCATGCCCCCTTAGTTTCATTGTTCCATGCGAATGCTAAAGATCTTTTTTATTTTTTTTCTACCTAAGATTCCCTGCTGTTATCTCAGCAGTAGCAAGTTAACACTTTAGAAAAAAAGTTTTAATAGTCTCATTTAGAGTTGTTTGATAAAGTTCAGAAAATTACAGAAACACAAAAAGCCCGTCCTCGTGTTAAGCAAATTCTCTATGTCAGGGCATAAAGAATTAAGCGAGAGCATTAAGATTTAGATCTATATTACTTGAATATTTTTTTTTTTTTTAGAAAAGCGACGACATGCAATAAAAATTTTAATTATCCATCGCTGTAAGGTCATAGAATTTAATTTAGCTTAATTTCTTAATTTCTCGTGATTCTTTTTTAATGAAAGCTAAACATCTTAGCCCAACTATATTTTTGCATATAATTATATATCCTATTTGCCCTCCTCTTTCTTCTTCTTATTTAGAAGGAATTGCTTGTTTTGACCACTATAAGTTTTGATTTTTAATTCTATGCACGAATTCCCCTTCCCCTTTGTTTTTATCTCCAGCTTGGTTAAACGTCGTTAAATAGGCGGTTGTGGATAATAAATTCTCATTATCCGAGTTCACTTTTGCTCTTCGGTTGTGGTCGCTTTTAGTCTCACGCAGCTTTAAGAATGTCCTCCTCCGTCTAAGAGGGGCTGAAATTCAAGCATATGGCAATTAATTAAGGCGAAGCCTCGTCGACACTGACCCTTACTTCGTCCTCGTGCTGGGACAAAAAAGAAGCCAGATAATTGGGTGCTGAGGGATTTCATAGTCTTACCAGGGAATTTCTTACGACACTTTGACATTTAATCCTCTTCTGGATTCCTTTCTATCATACAAAAAGGGGGAGGCGAAGAAAAACGCCAGACCCTTAGCTTTTTCTGAAGGACAAAGAAAAACAAAAATATGATGCAAGAAAAATTGGTTAGTGTAGACGAAATACTAGAAGCCCCTATATGCCATAAATTGTGAACTAGAGAATAAGAGCGTTTTTACTTCTTCATATTATTTACACGAACTGAAATGGTGGGCCTATTAAAAGAGAAACAAATGCTTTTGACTATACATATATGAAAGCTATGTAATTTAAAATAAAACCCGAGTTTTAAATTTGACAAGAATTCCTTTAACATTTTATGTTCTAATATTTAATAGTAAATTCTTTTTTAAGAAATAAAATAATCGCATATAAATACTGCCTCATTATCTCTTATCTATCATTTTTCTTCTAACATTCATTAATAGTCTATACAGCATGGCCAAAAGTTAATACATGTAAAGAAAAGTTATAATCTAAATATAAGTAACATATACGAAGGTCATTTCGAAAGTTTTGCACTCTGCGCTTACGCGGCCGGTAGCGTTACCGCTCTCATTACTGAACCAGCTGTGAGTCAGACTTGAGTCTAAAAAGTTTGAAAAGTTATGTGTACGTTTGCAGATAACTTGACTACTATGAACAATTGTGCCGTCCGTAAATTGGAAGAAGAAAATGACTCAGATCAGTTTTCACGTGGTAACCGGTCCTGCATCAAAATTAACGATCTTGAGACTTTTGAAACTGTTTTCTTGCATTCACGGTATCATTTTCTGAAGTCCTTAGAACCCCTTGGGCGGTAAAAAAAAAATGGCAGTCGCTTAAATAAACAGTTCTTGGACATAAAGATCTCCAGTCAATGGTAGATCCAGTTTGATCAGAACAACCCAAACCCTGCCAAGTAAATTCTCCCCACACCAGGATTGAGCCACCACCAGCCTTCCTGACACAGTGCCTTCCTGACAATTTTGGTCTGTGGCCTCATGCAATCTGCGACACACTCGAACCCTACCATGAGCTTACACCGATTAGAATCGTGACTCATTGGACCAAGCCTTGTGTTTTCAGTCATCTAAGGTCAAATGAACATGTTCACGATCCCGGGCGAAGCATAGCTTCTAATGGCGTGTTGTGAATAAAGGCACTCTTGTCGGCCTTCTGCTGTCATATCCATCAGTGCTGAATTTCGATGCACTGAATCATAGACGTTTCTTGTAAGCCACTAATTGAATGTAGCTATTAATTGACCGAGGCTAACGAGAAATACAGGCTCCGGCACTGAAAAGTCACCTGATCAAGATAGGTCTAGCAACAATCCAACCTTCATTGTTTCCAACAAAGGAAAAAACACTGTTAAAATACAAGATGGAACCAGTGAAAGTTACATTGTTAATAGACCTATCTTGGTCAGGTGCTTTTCAGTGCCGGAGCCTGTCTTTCTCGTTAGTCTCGTTAATTGACGTATCTACTCAGATGTAGCTAGTCACGAGCATTTAGCAGCCGTGGTCGGTCATTGCGCTATCCATGGTGCGAGGTAATGCGTGAAATGAGGTATGTCTTAACACTATGGATAGAGGAATATTGAATGCCTGCACCATTTCAGAAATGGAATGTCTCATGCATCTAGCTCCAAGCATCATTCCGCATTCAAACTCCATAATGACTGCGATAGCCATAATCACATTACAAGAGGCCTCAGACGACTGCTAATATCGAATTGACAGCATTGATACCGCGTTGCCTAATTTTACTCCTTTTACGCAATGCAAGCGACACCTGAAAATTTGCATACGATATTCCGATGATTTTGGCACTTTAATGTATGTGTTGAAGATTGTGATTTTCTGTAAGGGTTTTGTAATCACTGTTGTCAGGCTTTTGTGGAGTGAATGTGGTAGAAAAGACGATATGAACAATGTGCACTCTGTTGGTTTCCCACAGGCGTTTTTTCCATATGCAAGATCTGTGTATTTAATGGTTTGTTATTGCACGGGAGACCTGTGTAGTGCACTACTGATACCTACTCATGCGTGCAGAGGATCGCCCCCCCCCCCCGGGTTCTATTTCCGTTAGGATCGACGATGCATGGTTCTCATTTAGTAAATTGTATCAAACAAGTTGTTTTTTTTTTAACTATAAGCATAACAACGCTCACAAAAATTTTCAAATTTTGCACTTACTTTAATTTCTTGCATTCTTGCGTATTTTTTTAAAAAATGCATTTGGGGGATAATTCATTTTTATGGAAATGAAATAACAATGTACGAAAGATCAACATTAACTGTATGCAGGAGGATTTCTGAAAGAATGAGACAAATTAGGGAGCACTTCGGTGAATGTTCTTTTGAAAGTGGAACCAAAACCTCTTTCTCCCTCTCTCTCTTTCTGATTTACACTATCTGTTGGGAATGCAATGAAAAAAAATTGTCATAAGGTCTTTCACGGTCTCATGTTTTAAATAAACAATATTAAAATGCACCCAAAAACTCTAACATCTCCGATTTAGGAGTGTCCATTATAAAAGGTCGCAAAGATTTTCTCGCTTAATTCCCTTAAGTTAATGAATATGCCTAAGGTCAAAAAACGTACGTTAACTACGCATGGCAAAAAACTGATATGGAAGAACACTGAACCAGTGGAAATGACCTTGTGACCTCGTTAATTTTTTTTACTCTTCATGACTTCTGACCTTTTAAAGTAAAAACAAAAAAGGACAGAAAATAAAAGTTTTGACCAGTTTTGACTAAAGTTGTATTCTGGAACCCAACAGTTTACAGAAAGTTGCTTTTTGCAGAAAAGATGCGAGATTTCATTGTTGTAATTTGTAATCTTTAATTTAAGATTGCTATTAATTTTTCAAAATTAATTTATAAATTAGACTTCCTCTTCTGTGCATCAGGTATCTATTGTAACTCTCCAAATTCGATCGCGTTCAGATGCTCTTCCTCGAATTCAGTTTTAAATAGTTTCAAAGGTTAGTGAAATAAGTATTTGAGGAAAAATTATTGTATTTCTCCTATCAATTGAGTTCATCAGTGCAAAAGAATGGTGTTTGAGTGGGTTTTATTTAAAGACTGAGGGGGAGGGGTGGGGGTTGTTTTGAACTTTTTAAAAAATCGCTTCAGGAATCCTATTACGTCATGTTGTGTTTTCATAAATGACACTTATTATTCAACTGTGAGCTAAGTTGTGTTAAAGGTATTTCAGCTACGATCGCAATAAATGCCCATGAGTAACGACTTTTATACGTAAAGCAATTGTTGTGAAAATTAGTGCAGAAACCTTGATCCTCGTGACGAATGAAGATAGATAATAGAAGGAATGCTTCAAAAAGTGCTTGTCGACGAGTTGGTTTTTTTTTGTGTGTGTGTGCTGAATCAGGTAGATGAACCGTGGTGAAAATATTAAGAAACCCGGGTTATACCAAACATTAGTTATATGAGTGGTTTGCTTAATTGATATATTTAGGTCTCCCTTAAACGGATTGATGGCAATGGAGAAGTCCGTAAATAAAATATGTTGCAAGTCCCTGATAGACTAGACGATTAAACTTCTTGAAAACCAAAATCGATATCGATTTTATTTTTGGGGGATTCTATCAAGACCAGAGATGACTGGATTGGAAGCACAAAATTGAATCGCAGATTATTTTGTGAATTTTGTAAATTTGTAAATTTATATCTCTAATAATCTTGAATTAGGTGACCAAGAAATTACCTTTTCTGAAGTGTCAGGTTCGTAAAATACAACTGGTGACCACGACGCCGGAGCAGAGTCCCG
This sequence comes from Rhysida immarginata, assembly GCA_023313115.1. Classification (NCBI taxonomy): domain Eukaryota; kingdom Metazoa; phylum Arthropoda; class Chilopoda; order Scolopendromorpha; family Scolopendridae; genus Rhysida; species Rhysida immarginata. Next base: position 756,443 of record JAHWFO010038666.1, on the reverse strand, counting down.
ATGGCGATCTACTTATAGACCAACGAGTTCCAATTCTAAACGGAAAGGACCCAAGATGGCGACTTTCGAGTTTGTGTAAACTCCGTTCTCCGCAACTTCTCATGGAACCACAGATTAAAAATACAAACCATGAGATATTCTTAATCTGTCCGTAGAACCGTTCCAAGCCATGAGAAGATTAATGATCCGATTCGTAAGGGTACACGTCATCGGCTTCCACCTATTACTCGTAATCCTTCTGAATTTTGGAAGTACTTCTGTGTTTAAGACGCTTACTGTAAAATGTAGTTTATCGCACTGTAAACGATCCCAGTTTTTCCAGTAGGGACGTTACACTAATTAAATGTTCTCTATTTCTTAAAAAAAAATTGAGGGTTTTAAATTTTTCGCGTAATTAGCCTTAAGACGGTATCTGTTAATTTAAATTTTTCTTAAAATTGTACACTGCTGTTCTTAAAAGAACGTTAATGAAGAATTAATTTACATGATGGAAAGAAAGAGCCTTTTGTCCACAATAAAGAACGCTTTAACACAGATTAATTACATAAAGGAGGTCGCCAAACAACGTTTACCAGCCCATTATGGTCAATGCTTTACGTTCTTTCACAAAGGAACAACAGCAACGTAAAACAACAACCCTAAATGGCTTGGAATACGAAAGTAAGATGAAGATGTAAATCTTATAATCAGAACTTGACAAAAGGCTTGCAAGAAATATTTAAAAATTATAACCTCGAACTTGCCCAAATATGTTCGTTGGAACCCAAATACGTAGAAATAAGTAGAACCCAAAAAGCGAAACCCAAATAACGTTGAAACTCCTACTGGTGAACCCCGAATATACCTCCCCCCCTGTTTTACAGTCGGGAAAATACGAAATCCCTTATAACAAGAAATAACTTGTAAAACGATTTCCAAGTATGCTGAAAAGGAGCATATAAAATTTTGATTTTTAATTTTACAGAAATGTAATACGCCAAAATTTGCTATTTTTAACAATAGACCCAATAACAATTAACTATTAAAAACAAACAGCCTAACATTTATAATCAATAAGCCTAAAAGCAACTACTTAATGGCAAAACTAGGCTAAACATGAATTGATTATTGATGAGAATAGGCTTAAGAACAATTAACTGTTCATACCAATAGGTCTAACCTCAATTACCTGTTGTTAACAATAGATCTGTTTATTAGCGTTTGTTAAAAACAGGCATAACAAATTAACATTAGGCCTAACAATAATCAGCGAATTCTAATAATAAGCCTAACAGCAATTATAGCTGCCGCCACATAAGTTGAACGACATGATGACGTCATTTCTAACGCCAGCCAATAGACGTTAACGGGAAGTAAATCGCTTAGCTATTCCATGAAACATCCGCTTTCGTTTTCGAAACACTGTTTTCGTATTTATGTTTAGTTTCTATTTTCGTTTTTTCTTTTAAATAGATAAATGAAATTAATAAATGAAATTAATAAATTAAAAAATGACGCAGAATAGTCGACACAAATACAATTTGTTTTATATTATGACTTTTAATAGGCTTTCCATGTTTCAACGATATCTCCACCATTACTATTCGCTACTTTCAGTTTAAGTGGCGCCGCCCTTGTGGGATTTGCTTGAACTGAGTTAAGTAGGATTTGCGTTAGGATTACATACATTAACGGTAGTAGGATTCGTGGCTCAACACGTTGTTGCAGCTAAAGAAATAAAGGGAAAAAGTAACAAATACAGCAGTCTGTATGTCTGCAAATTAAAAACAATCTTACAGGCTGTAAGTTTACACTTTTTCCCAAAATATAAAGCCATTAGAAAAAGTTGGGAAGTTAAACTTAGAATGGGGGAAAAAAACCACAGTTACCATATGTGTCTGCAGCAAACACTTGACTCAACAGGATTTGTTTCCATCACAGAAATTAGCAACGGTAGGGTAAAATATGAAAATTGTTTACATATTTTAACATATACTACTAAAAGAAATGAAATAATATTCAAATATTTTTTTTAAAAGTTTGTTTCAAGTACGATACGGTTACATGCACGAAACTCTATGGTAAAATCATTAGTTCTATTGTCAGTTGCATTGCTACAGTAGCATTTATTTTAGATAACACATTTAGTTTTGATAACATTGTTTTGTTTATGGGTCATTAATAAGCAAAAAATTAAGTAGTCGTTTATTATTAGGAACAGTTGTCATCTTAACTCTACCATTTCACATTTCATACACTAATAACTTTTCAACGAACAACTAAAACTTTTTAAGTACGCCAGCATTAAAACGAAAGTTGAAACCAGCAGGTGCTTACCATACGGACCACTTGACAAACTTATCCTTCACAAAACAAATCGGACACTTAGAGCTGAATTTAGAAGTGTACTTAGAATTGTAGTAGAAAATTTAATTTATTAACTTATCATTTTGATAATGTGTTTTTTTACAGTCATAATGAACAACTACATTCCATTATTAATCAAGATGAAGCTGGTGATATAGAAAAATACAGCAATCGATTTGCCTAAATCAACCAACACTCAATGCATCACTGAATTATTTAATGATTTTATGGATGAAAATACTCAGGATGTTATGATGACTTCAAGCCAGGCAGACTGCCTTAATAAGCAGCTTAAGCATTTAAACTGAATCCAAGTCAACACTTTGAAGAGCAGGCATTTTCTCTTTTGAAACTATTGAAAACAGACAGTGCCATAAATTGTTTTACTTATTTTGCCACAAGCAATAATATGTTTTGCATTCATAACTGTTTCTAACTCTACTAAGCAGTGTTTTCTGCTACCAGCGTACTGAAAAATATCACAGTGTAATATTCAAAGTATGTTCATGTAAAACGAATTGTGAGGTGGATCCGACTTTCGCCGCCATTTTTCAAAAATAGCAGCGCCCTCTATATTCACTGAAAGTAGCGAATAATAGAACAAGTGCATCATGAGTAAAATCCAGACAAAGCATATTGATGAGATGACTTACTGCGCATGTCAAAAAGATCGTTCAACTTACGTGGCGACAGCTATAGGTAATGCCAGTAGGCTTAATATCAACTGGCTATTGATAACAATAAGCCTAATAGAAATTACACAGAAACAGACCTTTTCAGCACATAATAATTGTGAGAAAGTTTATGGTGGGAAATCGAAGAGGAATACGGAAACAAGATTGAAGCAGCAAGATTGACGGTGGCGAAGCATATAATGTAAACCGGCCACAGCATTTCCAAGATGAACGTTAAACTGAAATGTGTCAAAAAGAAATATACGACGGACCCCTTCAAGAAAAAAGACTCAAGAATTTGATGGCCACAAATTTTACAAAAAAAAACGCCATGATTATCAGCGCCATAATTATCTAAAAAGAGCGTACCTATTTCTGTATTGTGCGACGTTGATATCTCGAAAACTATACTAAAATTACCTAAGAACACTTGAACCTGTGTAATTGTTTGAACAATCATTGTTTATGCGCTTAATTTGTTTCCGATTGGTTCGTCACTTATTGTGTATCCAATCATATCCCTTTTTCTTTTATGTAATCATTATATATTCATGAAGTTCACAGATTGGCTGATTTTTATTATATACAAATGATTGTTTGTTTTTTTTCTTAGTTGTGTCATACTGAAAGATGGTCACAAGATGACTGAAATACGTAAATGTGTACATTAATAAACACTTTTATTGTGGACAAGAGGCTCTTTCATGTTATTTATCCACTGCTTATCGTTAGTTTCTATTTAATTTACATGCTTAACATGAATTACATACTGCTTCTGATACGAATTACACAAGATCACTGAAAAGTGATTTCCTATGTAAACAACGACGAAATAAACATTTCTGCATTATCATCCAGGAATTAACTAAAACCTTAGCTTATGAGGGCTTACGTTGGTAAAATTATTTCTGAATTTACTTTCGCAATTCTAAGGCAAGAATCAACTAAACGAGCCTTGTTTTCGGATATTTCTGTAATTAAGACATAATTAAAGACATGGGGTTTTTCCCTCTATCATTTTATCTCTTCACTTTCCCTCCCTCGGACTATTAATCTGCTCACTATCTCACTCCCTAAAGACTCATTTGCATTTTCATAAACAGTCTGCAGTTGAAACTCGGCGAGATAAAGTCTCTCTGCGACGTATAATAAATTTATTATTTCACGGCATTCTTCTCCGGACGCGATTACTTTCTCTGACATGAAACTATGCAATAATTCATGTGTCGCTTTTATCTCGTATCGGGTGTCGCAGTCGTCGAGCTGTCTGTCGGCCTGTCGGGTCGGGACTTTGTTCTTACGCTGGCAGAAAATAATAAAGAACTCCTTCATCGTATCTTTTTACATTTAAATACGATATAATTGAATTAGACTGTAACTCAGCACCATATTGGTAGCTTCGGTAAATATTATTGACAACGAAACAACTCTAAATAAAATACATTAAGTGACTTGGAAGCGCTCTTTGTGGAACTGAACCTGCTCAGAAATCTGTCTAATAGTCTCGCGTTGGCGAGCGAGGAGTTATTTTAGTATTGAATAATTTCCTTTCTATGAGACCGATGTGTTTCAAACTTTTCAGCTGAATGAGTATGTCATGTGTGTAAGTTCTTTCAAATTTCATTAAATTTATCAGCAACGAAAAATATCAACTCTTTCTACTTGAATTGTGAAAAGACAGTAATGAATCTTGTTGTTCTTGGAAGGGCAGGGGGGTCAGTGTCACTCCTACAATAGTCGTAGAATCCTAAGGTGTGCGCCATTACATTAGATATTTATCGAACTAGGGCTAGTTCATAAGCATATTTCAGTAACGTGGTTAGTTTTTCAATCAATTTTTTTAAGACGTCATTGTTCGCTTTGCTGTGTCTTAAATTTTTTTTCCGATTAAATCGCGAAAGAAGCAGCAACAACACCTGCAAACAGTTGTCGCAAAACGAGGCGTTTTTTAATGTCTCGATAATGTGACGTGCTCCCAGAGGAGTTGATTCTTATATTTACTGCCCAAAGGGAAACAACCAGGAATAGATCCACATACGAGGATTGGGGCATAAGTCATGGCAACTATTCTTTTTTATGAGAATTCAAGCATGGGTGGAAAATGTGAAATATACAGATGAAAGAACAAGTAATGGACGAAATGTACGGACATTTAACAACACGCCAACACTTTGCTTCTCATGTTTATTAAGGTAGTTGAAAACATTACAGGTTTTATATTCTGGAATCACGAAGCCTGTAATGTTTCATACGTTTCATGCTTCTGGAAAATTTATTCTGGAACATGATTACAGATTTCACTTTCCAGAATAAGTAACAGAAATCAAAATAGAGAACGGCTGTTTTGATATACGAACGTTGTTCAACTCGGGTTACATCCACCTTGCACGGCGGTTGACTGAGAACTGATTTAACATTGCTCTCTGCGCAACATCAGGAACTCACGGAGCCATCTAATGTTGTGGAAACATACTAGCAGTCACAGCTTCCTTGAGACATATGACATTTTATGATACCATCCCTTAGCTCTGAGAAAAAAAAATAGTTGCCATGACTTATGCCTCAACCCTTGTATTAACGATAAACAATTCCCAATACGTGAGATATATTAAACCTTTTTATTCATGTAAACATGAAAAACAGCAGTTACAAGCTCAGAAAGACACGGATCTGTAGCTTGGCTTCACAAAAGGGAAATTTGCTTACGATATGCAAACTGCTCGAATTTACTGAAGCCCCCACCTCATGTATTCGTCCGAGTAAATAATACAAAAATTCGTTACCACTGTCCTTGGAACAAATAGCTCAGTACACTCATCTTGGAAGGCTTGCATCATTCATTCCAATTTCCTGGGGCCAAAAAGACTTCTCCAGCATATCAAGTCCACTGCAAAAGATAATCCACACTAGCAGGCAATTAAGCAATTCTTTGAGTCAGTACATTAAGCAATAAAAATGAACTTAGAACATCAAGCTTCGAAATATTATCTTCCAATAAGCAATAGGGCTTTTTCACTACGCGTCATCATGACGTGAATGCCGCCATACTGGATCACAAAAAAGTCGTTACTCTCTAGTTTCGCTTTTCTCAATCATCGCATTCACTCAAGAAATCGGTTAAGCATTGTTGTTGAGTATTATTGTTTGGAGATTCGTATAATACGCTGACCTTGCCATAGCGAATAGCGTGCGAAAGCGTTTTTGTTATCCAACATGGCTGACTGCTAACAATGATCCAAACCCATAGTGCATTATATGGTCACGTGCTGTAAAAGCTCTATAGAATAATTTAAATATACTTCATCAGAATGTGACTCTCTAATGGTAAACAGTTCTTGAAGCCTCGCTAGTGTTCCAGAAATTCTCGGACCGATCTCACGTGCTCAATACACTATACTTTTCAGAAGAGGAATAAGTTCAGCCAAATACTATTTTTTTCTCGAATTAATTCAGCAAAGATGCATAATATGAATTAACTAAAATGCAACACAGCCCTGAACTATTATACATAACGGATGTACAAGGCTCACACACTCTGTTCCATAGTCCACCATCTTCGCTTGCTAAACAACTTAGGGCCTTTTTTCCTTCAACAAAACTTCTGCCCTTCTTCTCTCCAAGAGACTTGCGGTTAGAGCCTGAGTTGCATGAACCAATCAGGAAATTTTTACTGCTCTCGGCCCTGCGGGCCTCATTGGTCACTGTTTTCCGTTACTCGAACGCCTTCGGCGTTCTGTCTACGACGTCCCCCTCCGGGGGCAAGATAATGATATATACCCCAACCTATTTGGTTACAGGGGGCAGTTGGTTTCCCCCCCGGCCGGTTACAGGAGGCTAATGGTCAGTACTTATTTTATTCACGCTCATTGGTTCATGCAACTCAGGCTCTAACCGCTTTTTCCAAGAGAGACCAAAGTTGAATGACAACAATCCTTTTTTTCTACAACAATTTCACTCACATTAGACTCGCATTTTCCCCAAAGCCAAGCTAAACAAAAGGAAACATAATAACAATACCTTTAATAAATATCAGTAAAAATAGTAGATATAAGACTTAATTTACGTTTTAGGAGGTTGAACAATTAAAAGGAAAATACTAGACAGAAATATATGATAGCTCTACCAGCTGTCACATATCTATCTCCTTAAGAAATAAACTATCATTAACCAAAAAAAAACTACCCCAACACCAAAAAGTACCAAAAATTGCATCATAAGTATACGAGCTCAAATGTTGACACTTCAATGGACAAAAAAATGCAATATTGACACTTCAATAGAAAAATGATCTATAAAAATATATATATACGAGCTCACAGTTAAACCTAAACATCATTTAACAATGAATTTTAAAACTCAGGAATATGCTCGTTTTCAGGTATTTACCCATGAATACACTCCCTTCCTCAGGGTTCCCCTTCTACAACACTACTTACAAAACTAAGAAATATAATTGGCGAAACAAAGTAAAGTACCCATGACAAAATGTTCCAAATAACAATTATCAATCAGCAAATCAATTAAACTTACACATTATGCATCCATTATTAATGAGATAGCAGAGAACTGTGTGCAGCTTTAATCCTGCATCTCTGACAACGTACTCAAACCACATGAGTGAAAAATGCATTGCGCTTTCCCCATCTTCGTAATACAACTATTTTCCCCATTCCATTATCACTTTTAACAGAACCCAAAGGGATTAACTACTTTTGTTACAATTACTCCTGAACAAACCATCCCCTCCCATTCTGCGGTTCAGAGCTTCTAACTTATGTTAGGTTGCCGTTTGTGGTATAATACAAACCGTTCCCTAACCCATTTTTATAAGCTTTTATTAACTTTGCTGTGTTAGTTGTTTAGGTCAAATCTTGTAATCAATATTAAACCAACTTTCCGACAAGCTAGGGAGCTGCAATTTGACACACTTATGCAGAATCGATGACAATTTATGATAAAGAAAAAAATTTTCAAATCGGTTCATTGGTTCGTGTTCTAATGGTACTAACTCATTACTACGAATTGATTGTTGTAACAATTGGACATTTCGTTATGGCGAGAGTAAATTTGTCTATTGTTTATTGTTGCAAAATTAAGCTGTATTGTTGCCACTAAATAAAACATTATAAAAGCTTGGTTTGATAAAACCTTTTTCCTCTTAACTTGTATATCCCCATACTTACGTCTTGTATCCCCATATACTTGTTTCTATATTGTATTTTAACAATCAGTATTTTTTCCTTTGTTGGAAACAATGAAAATTGGATTGTTAATAGACCTATCTTGGTCAGGTGACTTTTCAGTGCCGGAGCCTGTATTTCTCGTTAGCCTCGAGTATTAGATAATGACTTAATTAACGTTTTGTACTCTATCCAATGAAAGTTGGAGTGGGCGTGTCCAGTTAAACTTCCTATTTCAATTGTTAGACATTGTTGCCAAAGTAGAATCAACAATGTATAACAATTGAAATAGGAAGTTTAACCGGACACGCCCACTCCAACTTTCGTTGGAGAGAGTATAGGAGGTTGAACAATTAAAAGGAAAATACTAGACAGCAAAAATGTGATAGCTCTACCATCTGTCACAATAACCATAGAGTAACAGAAATTAGTGACTAAAACCAAAACTGAATAATGCCTCCATTCTCATGTCTGATTTCTCATTTTTTAAATAAAATAACAGCTTGAACTCAAAATTGCTATAAATCTTAAAAATGTGACTTGGTATACTTGTATTTTCGGTCATCCATATAAACGTAGCATTTGAGTTAGTGCAAAATTGTAACAACACAACGATGCCCAGGAGTATAGAGTTGTCAGAGATTGAAGTACGCCGAATCCATCGTTTGCATGGATCTAGGAAGTCAGAAAGAAAAATTTTCGCCTTGGTTTTAACTGACTATAACCACCGACCAATATGTAGCAGTTGCAGACGTTATCTTTGACGCATGAGAAGATATCCCTTAGAACGGTTCCGAATAACGCTGATGGAATCTATGAGGTACCAAAGAGGTCCAACCAGGCACTAGGAAAGGTATCTTATAAAATTGGCCACTCAGTATATGTCATTTATTTATACAAGTTATTCGTGGTGGTCAACATCAGCCCACATATTGAAATAAAATTCAAATGAGAATTGTCTTCAAAAGAAGGCTTTTAAAAATGTAATCGAGAGCTGATGAAAATCGTTTGAAGATTTATCTTATAATAAAGAGGAAATCTAAAAATACCAACACACAGCCATAAATAAAATAATCAGTATTATCATGGTCAATGGTCATTTCCGAAACCAATAAATTAGCTATGGCCTGTAACCTGATTCGCAGATAACATTAAAAACTTTCTGTCTATTTGTAAATTTGCTTCCTGTCTTTTCCTATGCTTCCCAAAAAATCTCACGGAAAAAAAACGGAAAATAAAGGTATGCTTAATTAAAAATTATATCAAGTTAGCAAATTTTTCTTTACCATTTTGCACTCTTACATTCGGCAACTAAAGTTCTTTGGAAAATATCGTTAAAGAAACTTTTGACGTTTTTGGAAAAAAAAAATACATTCAGCAAATGTCATTAATCATCACTGAATGTCAACATTTTACCAAATTTGATTATAATGACAATAATATTTATATTGCGCAGAGAAGCAAACAAGACAGGTGAACAATGCATAGGAAGATTTATCTTATCTGCCTTGTCATCGAAATTCAGAAAATTCAACACAACGTGGCCATTTTTTTTAATATTTTTTGCCGGAGATTGAAATTGCGCGATAGTGTTTATTCACAAGTCAAAAGCGTGATCAACGTTATCATTCCGTTCTCTTTGTTATGGTTTGAAAATTTGAATTCATCAATCATGTTCCGCTCCAAGAACTGACTAGAAAATAAGTATTGATCATGATACAACTCTGGACGGCCTGTGTTGATGGCACAGTGTACACTTTATATACATTAGCAGTAATTCATATGTGCCATACAATAAAATTTTACCGAAACTTATATCAATAATTCATAAATGTTATTATTGCTGTTTTAATGACATGCACTATTAGTTAACAGAAGACGAAGAAATGTTTATTAATGATTTTAATGCTATTTTTAATTAGGGGTAGAAATTTTTTCAATAACTGGAAAATAGTTCAAACAGAAATTTTCCACGCCATACCACTGGATATTAATAATTAAATTTAGAAAAACAGCTAAGAAAATACTGGACGATTAGGGGTTAAAGCATCGGGACGGTATTCCGAAGATCCATGATTCGTGTCCAGGCATGAAATTTTCCTTACTATTTTTCTATATCCAGAAAATTTTTGACTTTTAAATTTTTTAACCCTACGAAATAACCTTAAGTTACATTTATCGTGTAAGTAAAGTTAAATATATTTTTACCATTTTAAACACGATAGTTAATTAGAATAACTTTTGATTTACACTCGATTGGAAGTTTCAAGTAACATATGTATAACAAACACAGATTAAAAGATCATAATCTATTACACTGTTTAATGATTAAACAAAGATAACAAAAATATCGCTTTAATAATTGTTCTTATTCTCAGTACTTGCCTTAAAGTATTGTCTGAAGAAACACATAGCTATAATGAATGTATTCATGGCGAACCCCCCCACCCCTCAGATTTCGGTTTATTTAAAACATCATTAGCAAATGATGTTTATCAGTTACTGATCAGGTAAAGTCGAAATAAAGCATTTTAAGATTTACCTGACACACTCAGACCCAATTAATTTCATCTGATGGTTCATATAATCTTATTTGGAAATTTGTAATTGTTTTTATTTGGTAATCTATATATATTGTATAAAAGAGGACATCCACTGACTCACTGACTCATCATCGCAAGCAAAATCTACTGGGGCCACCGACTCGAAACTCGTTGGGATCATAGGACGGATAGCGTAGGGGCGTGCAAAGACGGGGGTTTTCGAAATTCGGCCCCCCTGCCCTCCCAGGGGGGCAGAAAGGAGCAATATGTTCGGTCGCCTAGCTCCACCCTCAATAAGCGCAGATCTTCGAAATTTTGCAGGAAGGTTTCTAGCTACCGTGCCAAAAAATTAGTTTCCCCGATTTTCGAAATTCGAAATCTATGGGTGCAAAAATCAATTTTCGGGGGTTTTTACAAACTTTTCTGATATTTTGATGCAACTTTGCGGGGAATAAATATAAAGCGACGAAACTCGAAGGACAGCTTCTCGGGGATATTTCCAAAAAATTAATTTCTGTTTTTTTTTTATTTTCGCTTTGTGAAGAGGGCCAGGAGGTCCCAAAGATTGGCCCCCCATATTGTGTTTTTGCCGCCTAACTCCAATGTGAAAACGCAGAGAGCTTCAGAATTGTGCACGAGGATGTAAAAGACGTACGTGTATATAAAAAGGGAGCATTCGTTGATTTTTGAAAATCCATCATAAGGGGTCAGAAATCCAAAAAAATCCCAAAATAGGCCTAATTTTGACGTTCGCGTCCGGCCAACCCCACTCTGTGGCAAATTCACGTACGACTTAGATATTTAGACCAAAAATAGTTCAACTAATTTGCAAAAAAATAATTTCTTCTTTCTTTTCATATTTTACCCCTTTGCCCCCCTATGGCCCTCCGTAGTTTCTCGCAGTTTCTCCAGTATTTCGCGAGTAAAAATAGGTCTAGATTAAGGAAGTTTGGTACGGTAATGACAATTAACGAGATCAAACTGTCTGCTAAGTTTATTTTTTGATTATCTGGATCCAATTTTCCGAAATTTTATGTTTTCCGGAGTTTTACAATTTTTTTTTTCTCAAATTAACATACACGCATGATGAAAGCTTTGTTTTTATACTGGTCATAAAATGTATGTCGATTTTGTTCTTTGATTTAAAATTTATTTCAAGTATCTAGGACCATTTTTCGATTTATTATGAACTAGCTGATATGCCCGGCGTTGCTCGGGCTCTTTTTTGATGAAATTTGCAATTTCTGAATATTCAGAAAAATAAACATTATTCTCCACCTTTATTCTCCGTAGAGCACCAACAGACAGACAGACGGACAGACGGACGGACGCACATTGTGAAAACATAAGTACCTATCGGTCCTAATAAGCTCCCTACGAATAAAGAAATTTTTTTGGTTTAGGCACGGATATCGTCAATCACGTGCATCCTGCACGCGCACCATCTCAACTACGTTTAGAGCACGCGCGGAGCCGTAATGAAGTGCTTGGCACGCGTTTTCGCCAGTGCACGGCTGATTCATTTCTTCCATTAATTCATTATATCCACGCTCCACATTCCAACCCAATGCATCGTTGGAATTGTGTCCACAGACAGACGGATGGACGTCTGAACAAACCAATCGCATAAGCTACTTTTCTACTTATTGTGCGAAAATTGAAATCCTTCATGGAGAGGTGAACAGTTATTAGCTGGAAAGGTTTCCAACGTTTGTTTTAATGCAGTTACAGTATAAGTTGGAAGTTCAAAGGCAAATACTACCTCCTATCGTCGCAATTTTTTTGTTTCCCTAACCGGAAGTACTTATGGAGAGACACTCAATTGAAGACAGCGACTTCTGTTGACGATTTCATGAACCTATCATTGTTTGAGAGAAAACGCAACACGTGGAGACACTTGCCGGATTTCATTGGAAACGCAATCACTTCTGGACATGTTCGTGCTGGCAAAGGAAGAAAACCCGTGTCTGCAGACTTATTAGAGGATGCTTCGCTTCAGTGGAAGAAGACAGAGCTGCAAATTCCCATGGTAGCACCTGTGTCTGGCGTGTACCACAGGTGTTGGATAGGGCACGCTCAACTGTCCATAAGATCATGCGGAATATCCTCCGATATTATCCGTACAAACGTTCACTTGTACAGCAGTTGGTTCCACATAAATATCACGATCGACTCCAAATCTCATTTCAGTTTCTTGCTCGCGTTGAAGTCGATGCAGAATGGCCGTGGAATATCCTCTGGGCAGACGAAGCGCATTTTCACTTGGACGGCGCAGTGTACACACACAACTGCCGCGTTTGGAAACGGCAAATCAACAACTATTGTACATGCTAAGGGTTCCGAACTGAATGAAAGAAAACACAATTTTTTAGGTAAATACATAACACACATTTATTGTGTGATGGCAGTGAACCCTCGGCGCGCGAGTCCAACTCGCTCTTGCTCGGTTTTTTTAATTTTAACAAAAAAATAATGTTACGTAACGCTTGCTTGACCCCCCTCCCTGCCCTGTAATGCACCGTAACGTTTTAAAAGAAGAAACGCGTTTGACCCCCCCAAACTGCGTTACGCAAAGGAACAACATTTTCATTATTTTAAATAGGAAAAATTCATCATTTGACAGATTCAAAATCAGTTTATATCTAGAAATTTTAATCATCTGGGAGTATGCAGAACCTACAAATAATACGGTCCTGCTCTGTAGTCAGATTGCGATGAGGTTTGCACCACTTTAACATTCGTTAGGCATTGGTTATCGTTATTTTAGGATTATGGATAGCAGTTCTCCAATGGTAATTCATCCGTTTCAACTTTCGCTGATCAGACCTGGTGGTAACGATGTATGGCCAAATTTTATGAAGATCCTGGCAGCAGAGGCAAAACAATTATCCCGAACAGTTCTTGCAAGACTCGCCGTCTCATCAGTAAATTATGAGATCTGTCACGGAACTGTTTCATAGTTGCTGCCCTTCACGTTTCTTCTTTATAATGACATTTTCCACGGTGGACTTGGACAAATTTAACAGGCCTGGAATCTCACGTAAGTAGCATCCATTATAGTGACATGTACAAAGTCATCAAGTTCTTCTGTAGTACCTATTTTTGTGATAACTTACCTTGAATATCGATATAAAATTTTACTTATTGCAAATTATATCTCACTTCACGCTGTCACTAACGTCATCACCCATACGTTCTCTTTCTAGAGAGTGTCCCAATACTTATGACAGGATAGTTTTATTGGAAAATCAGACAAAATTAAATAAACAATCTAAATTCGTTAGAATACGTTAAACTGTTGCCTTCTGGTATTCTTCATGCTTATGTCAAATTTTATTAAAGCACTCTTGTTTTCGAAAATAAATTCCCTCCAGCAAGAAGGCATTAACTGCACTGGGGGGAAAAGAAAATTTTATGTCTCTGATTTTCTTCTAGCTTGCATGTAGTGAATTATTTTCTCATCTAAAAACAGTGTAAGAAAGAATTTAGCTTTTAAAAACGTAATAATAGTTAATGACATAAAAAGCATTTAAAAAACTCGTACGCAGTTTTTGTAAAATTCTTTAAAAAGTAATAAAACTATGCTATTTGAATTTGCTCCATCGTCCTTAAATGCTCTTTTCTTTTTTTCTTTGGTTGTATACAGAATGAAATTTTAACGTACCATCAGCATCAAAGAAAACGAGAAAGGAAAAAAAAAAAAAGGAGAACGAGAAAGAAACAGATAAAATGGACTGCCCGTGTCCTTTTTACTATCAATTTCCCACTGGGAGTTTTCGTCTCTGCTTTTTTTTATAGCGGCTGTAAACATTTGAATGGATTTTTACCTTTTACGATCGAAGTGGAAAAAGTTGGCTAACACTGTACGAAAATGAACAGCATAGGAAGAATAGGGGAGAAAATAAACGTAGAAAATATTTCGATACGAAAACATCGTTTCGGCTCTTTTGGATAATAAAAAACTTTATTCACTTTAAAAAAAACAGAACGCATCAGGTAATTAGCTAAATCGAACAGACCGTTAAGGTTAAAATATAGAACGACTGACCACTCTTGCCTTTGTTTTTTTATTACTCTTGTTGTTGTTGTTGTTGTTGTTGTGGTATTAAGGTGCTATAAGTTAGCATTCTTGACGTTAAATGATGAGATCTTTACTACACTAAATAAAGCTTTATATTATATTTATATTAGAATAATCCTAAATTTATGTATGTAATATGTAGCCTAGGCGAAAAACATGTAATATGACAACTTTCGCAAGATAATAACTTACAAATATACCAGGTGTCCCAAAAATGACTGATGGATTTTGAAAATCAATTAAAAAAAAAAAGACGGAATGCAATAGATATGCAGCCTTATGCTTAGGAAATCAGGGAATTTTATCCCACCAAATTTCAAATTTAGTTAACATTTTCACCCACAGGTGGCGCTGAAAACTATGAAAAAATAAAAACCGGTATGAAAATATTGCAAGGACTGTTGCAAAAAACTAAACAATGACATTTTCAATGTAACCCGCATTTGAAAAAAAACATTTTGGTAGAGCGGACTTGCAATCTCAACAGCACACGCTATCAGCTTGTTACAGATCGCCTGCAGCGCCATCTCTTGGTAGAAATGTTAACTAAATTTGAAATTTGGTGTGATAAAATTCCCTGATTTCCTAAGCATAAGGCTGCAAACGATACATATCTATCGCATTCCGTCTTTTTTTTTATTGATTTTCAAAATCCATCAGTCAAATTTGGGACACCCGGTATAAAAATTGACAAAGACAGATATTGGAAATTTCAAAAACGCTTGAAGACTATGATATCGTTATTTTACAATGAAACGTCGAATAAAGTTGACTGGGCATGTCCGGTTAAATTTATGATTTATGCTATTTGGTAGACATTGTTGCAAAGTAAAATGAACAATGTCTGACAATTGAAATTGGAAACTTAATTGGACACGTTCAGTCAAATTTTCGTTGGACAGACTATAGAAAATACGAGCTGAACACATGTCAGCTTGCTTACTTTATTTCCGGTATTTAGTTATTATTATGAGGGTTTCATGAACATTCTGACGGTGTTATCAATTAAGCGTTTTTTTCATGCGCTTGTTCTTTGTTGGACAATAGGGAGTTAGTTTTTTTCGTTATGAGAAATTTTTCGTACGTTAAAGTTAGACGATTCTCGTAAGTTACGAAAAAAATTCACGAAAAAATTTTTCGATCTCGTCAGCAAATGTCGGTTACGTAACGAGATCCTTGTTCATGCGCACTTTGTGCATAACAAGAGCATCCGACCAAATATCCGCCATGTTGGTTCCCTTCTCACAAGGGAACCCCACATAGCCTATCAGTGCACTTTTTTTTTGCGCGAAAGCACACCGTGGAAGCGATAGTGTTATGCGGCAGCAGAGCGCTCCAGAAGTGCAGAGTTCATCAAACATGGCGGTAAGAGGGGAAGCAAATTCGTTAGTGGCGGTCGGCAAAGAATTGCAGGTAGAGCACTGTTATTAAGCATAAAACCTTCATTTTGCTGTATAATTATTCGTCT
>JAHWFO010038666.1:711058-740051 GCA_023313115.1 Rhysida immarginata | reverse complement strand
CCCCCCCCCTAAGAGCGTGACGTATTTCTTGAACGTCCCCTAAGATGAGGTAAGCATCCATGAATACAATTTTTATTTAAAATTATAAAAAATTTATTTGATTACCGAATTACTTAATAAAATGAAATAATAAATTAAGGAAATGGTTATTAATCACTATGCACATTTTTTACCGGAAGGCAACTAGCTAATTGAAAAAATCTATTTTTTAAAACTAAGTTTGTTTAGAAACTTGAGAATCCATTCAGTTGTCGACTGCTGCTGCCTACTTCCATTGATTTCATGTGAAGTGCATTCGTACTTATTGCTGAGTAGTGGAAGAAAGAAGTTCCGTTAACTGGATTAATACAGACGGCTTGGTTTAACAATGGAGTCCTTGTATAGCTATGTGTGCTCAAATTTTTTCGTTTTCGCAGTCTATTTTGAAATAAACAAAATTTCGCACTTTCTAATTTTGCAAGAATCTATAGTAGCTTCAGATGAGTAACATATTTCAATTTGGTGGAAATTTATGACATACATGTTCGAGGGATTCCCAAGTTAGTCGAGTGCCTGCTTGTACTTTGTTATCCTCAGTGATCTACTTAAAAGAAAATGGAATCCCCGTGTACTTTTTAGACTGCCTAGAGTAATACTGCTGAAGTTAGCGTACTTGCTGTATTTCATAACGTAAAAAAAAATTCATTTCTGACGCTAGATGGCGCGACTGGTACATTACTATTAGCAAGACCGCTCTAATATAGGTCATGACAAGGCATCCCATCATGCATTAGTTCGAAGCAAAATGGCGTATGGATCTATCCAATGACGTATATTAAAGTTAGACTCCGAAGCAATTGTTGTTACTTGAAGCAAATTGAGAAGCTCCATGCCCAGAACTGTCATGGCCGAAAGTGAATGAAGATGATGCAAAACACATGGCTAAGCATGAGAGTAGCTGATTAATAATTCTTTCACACGCCGATCACGGACTGATAAGTTTATCTTTTCGTTTACTTTGTATTTGAAGTATTTTATTATATTTTATAAACAATTTTTCGATCATGATTTCAATTTCAATTTCGTTTCGATCGTCTTTCAGTTTTGTATTTTCATTTTAGTTACTTAGTTTTGATTTATGCTGGTGGAAAATGATTCCTGATCCTTTTTCGTGTCTGTTTGTACAATTGTACGCAGAACAACTTTGAAGAATGGTTTTGCATTAATTATTCCTCGGGCCCAAAATCTTCAAAAACAAAGCAGCCAGACAGCTAATTACTCCACGGCTCACTCCTGCCCAGAACTGGCATGGCTCAATTTGCTTCATTTTTTGCCGCTGTTAACAATAGGATTCGGAGCCTATCGAAAACTAATATCTGTTCTATCAGAACGATGTATAGCTGAGCAATCGGTCATTTTAAATGAATTTATATATTTAAAATAGCAAATTTCTTGAGTTCGAAGCAAATTTCTTAAGTTAGATTTCTTGAGATGGAAGCAAAATGGCGGCCTTGTCATAACCTCTATTAAAGCGACCTTGACTATTAGATCTCGATGGTTTTTTCGTATAAGCATTCAATACGATAAAAACCCCACAGGATTTCAGTTTTGTCATTAACGAGAAATTTTTACACGAGAATCCTGCTTGAACATTTCGTAACTGATTTCTCGGTAACGAAAGAAACTAACTCCCTATTATTAATAAAATTTTAACAATGCATAAAAAAATGAAAATGGGTTTTTAAATTGGATCGCCCCTGCCAAATTGGTAACATAGCGTTCTGATGGTTTATAAAGGAGGAATTCCCGACCCGCGAGCCGGATGCCTATCCTATAATTGGCCTTCCACCTTGACTGTTTTGTAGTCTTAGGGTATTTGAAGATATCTTGCTGTAAAAGTGTCCGAGATTACCCAGTTGAGAAAGGTGACGAGTTAGATGTTCATGGTTCGAATCCAGATCGTGAAATTTTCCCCCTTTCGTATTTCATCTTAAAATGTTGAACCAGGGTCAATTTTTGGTGCGGTGCTAGACATAACAAAGTGTACGAACCGTTCTTCTTCACTGATTTAATGACTTTGACATGTTCCAGAACTTTTTTATCCCGCAACTGGAAGACCATACCATTGGCGAGTTCATTTTCCAACAAGATGGAGCCCCGCTTCCGAAACTTCCAGCTAATATTTTCGAATTAAATGACACCAATTTACTGATATCAGTCTTCATTTTCAACAACATATTCATGGGGAAGAGTCCTCTATGTCATTTCGAAATTGCTGTGGATAGACTAAGTCTTCAGTTCTCCTGTCGAGTTGGGGAAGAGTCCCCAGGATGAAATTCTGACATGATTAAGGCTTCTATCGTAAAATGGAAGGAAAAATTCTGCGATATGGGTTGGAAGGAAAAATTCTGCCTCAACCAGTTGGGCTATCGCAGACACCCGGACAGCCATGCTGTCAAAAGTTGCCAAAGGTTGAAAGCCCAATGGGAGGTGGGCACCCGGAGGCGGGCACCAATTTTTCGATAGAAAAATTAATACATCATGTTTGGAGGTCATCTCCAGTCTATATTTATTTATTTACATGATTAAGGCTTTTTCAATCTACATTTACAGATGTCAGTCACACAGTAGACGTAGTGCACACACTATTTTCTTGTCGATGCCAAAGGCACAATTGCAACCTACACGTGGTGTGCAAATTTGATTTCCTGGGTTTGGCAGGCATGATTTACAGCTGTTTATTGTAAT
Source organism: Rhysida immarginata (assembly GCA_023313115.1). NCBI lineage: Eukaryota > Metazoa > Arthropoda > Chilopoda > Scolopendromorpha > Scolopendridae > Rhysida > Rhysida immarginata. Next base: position 737,324 of record JAHWFO010038666.1, on the reverse strand, counting down.
ACGAGGGTCGTTTTTAAAGTAAGAATGTTTTTGTAATAAAAACCAAACTACTATATATTTTTTCAAAATATTTTCTTTATCAGATTCTATATACCTTTAACTATTTTTCCACATAGTTTCTAAATTTATTTAAGCAGTTTTCATAGCGCTCGATGTACTTCCGCATGATCACTTCACAGTATAGAAGCTGCCGCCGGTGAAGAAAGTCACGCAAATGCAGACTGCATCGTCACATGTTCATCGTCACTGAAATGCAGGCTGCAGATGATCTCCTTTAAACAGGTGGTAGCCACTCGACTCGAGGTCCGGACTGTAAAGCGGTTGGTTAAGTTCCCAACTAATCAGATCTTTTGTTTGGAAACAACTTGAACCAACCGCCGGACCTTGCGTCCAGTAGCTAATGCCTGTTCCGAGAGCTAAAAGAGATCATTCTGCCTTGTTGTCTCCTTGGATAAAAATGGGGTAGAAAGTGTGGAGTGGAGATTAGAAGTGGGGGATAAAAGGGGTAAAACAGGGTAAAAGAATGTAAAAAGTAGTGGATAAAGGATCAAAAAATGAGGGTAGGAAAGAAAAAGAGGAATAAAGAAGGGTAAAAAGCGGAGGTAAAATGGATTACATTGGGAATAAAAATTGGGAGGGGAGTACAAAGATGGGAGAAAAAAGCGGATGATAAAAAAGGTAAAAATGGGGCAAAATGAGTTAAGAGAATAGAGATAAAAGTTGGGATAAAGAAAAGTTACAGTAGTGGGTAAAAGTATTTAAAGTGCAGCATAAAAAAGTGTAAAAAGCAGGCTAAAGGGGTTAAATATAATTTTTAATATATCTTGGCCCGGATTCACAAAAACATCGTTATTAACGACATTGTACAGTAACGACGTCGGTATGTTTAGCAAATTTACGAATTGTCGTAAATGCAATTTATGAGGTTGGTGCAAAAATAATGACCGAGTGTATTTTGTAGATGCGATATGCAAATTATTTCTCGACTAATACAGCCATGTGACACATAATTTTTAAGCTGTAGTTCTTCTCTTTAAGCTGATGCTAAAAACTTGTTCAAACGCCTTACGTTTTGAAAGATTACATCAATTTTGCAAATGCTGTCTACACAAGAGATATGCGTCATTTTATTGCATGAATTCAGACTTGGCCATAATGCTGCTCAAGCAACGCGAAATGTCATCAAAGCATGGGGTGACGGGACAACTTCTCAACGTACAACGCGCAGATGGTTTGAAAAATTCCATTGACGACAACCCATTGAAATACATTAATCGAATCCGTGCCGCGTAAATCCACACGAGCAGTTGCCGAAGAGCTCAAGGTAGACCATTCTACAGTCGTTCGCCACTTGAAGCACATTGGAAAGGTGAAGAAGCTCGATAAGTGGATGCCCAAGTTTACCAAAAGAAGGCTATGGTGACTGTTCGGTGGTCTGCAACAGTACTCATTCTTCACAGCTTCCTGAATCAGGGTGATACGTTCAACAAATCGACGACATGCATCAGAAACTTCAACAAAAACGACCAGCTTTGTCAATCGCAAAGGTCCCATCTTGTTTCCCGGCAGCGCTCGGCCGCACGTCGCAGTGATCACCCGGCAAAAGTTAAGTGAAAGTCTTGATCATCCAGCAAATTTACTTGATCTTTCGATACTCTTGACTACTATTTTTTCAAGCACTTCGACAATTTCCTGTGTGGGAGATGCTTCAAAAACCACGACGATGCGAAAACTGCTTTCAACGAGCTCGTCGCCTCTAGAAGTCCAGAATTCTATCTCACCGAATAAAAATGCGTGTGTCTCGTTGGCAAAAGTGTGTTGACTCTGCTGCATGTTACTTCGATTAATAAAGTGTTATTTGAAACGAGTTATTGCATTTTAAAGTACTCACTACACATCAGCCATTAATTTTGCACCAACTTAATGGAATACGTATCGTTAGCCTTCTTATACTTAACGACGAAAGAATTATCTTATTTCGAGAGCACCAAGGCCTGTCCTTTTTGTCGGCTACGCGAGAGCACCGAGGTCAACGAGAAAGACAGGCCTGAGTACTTTAAAGTCATCTGACCATCGGTGTCTGAATAACAATCCAACCGTCATTGTCTCCATCTTGGATTTTAATAATCAATATTTTTTCGTTTATAGGAACAATGAAAGTTTGGACTGTTACCGACACCCCGAAGGTCAGGTGACTTTTCAGTGCTCAGGCCAACACCACCTAGATAGAAGGCCTGACAACGGAAACGTCGTACATTGTTACATCATCATTAGTCGACCATTGTTAATCCTATTTCTACCAATAATAAGCCCTAAATTTGGTCGACTAATGATGTGGTAATATATGACGTTTCCGTTATCAGGCCTTCTATCTGGAAGGTGTTGGCAGGCCAGTGTTGCCAATTTAGCAGGGGTGTGTCCAATTTAAAAGCACATTTTCATTGTTTTGTGCATTGTTTAATTTTTATTAATAATGTCCAACAAAGGACAAGCGCGTGAAAAAAATGCTAAATGTGTGAACACTAATCCAGGCCTGTCTTTCTCGTTGGTCACGTGAGAGCACCACAGCCGACGAGAAAGACAGGCCTGGGCACTCAAAAGTCACTTGATCATTGTAGTCTGAGCAACAATCCAATCTTCATTGCCTCCATCTTAGATTTTAACAATAGTGTTTTTTCGTTTGTTGGAAACAATGAAGATTAGATTGTCTCTCAGACCATGGCTTTCTAGAAAATACCAGGTCTGAACATGAAACACTGTTACGTCTTACTAGTTGGCTTTGGGTGGTAGCCTCGCACCATTGGCCGCTCGACCGAACACATGTGCCAAGTGTCCGAACCGGCGGTTCTTCTCGTACTGAAGGATTGCTGACGAAGCAGAAAAAGATATCGAAGTATCATGACTGCTTCGGTTAGCGGCCACTACCTGGTGCTATTATCACGCGGGCCGCGATATCATCATTATGTACGTTATGCAGTGTGTTTTAATAGTGTCATAAGACGCGTTTTTCTGCTTATATGTTGGAAATCGTTCGAGAATGGATAGGAAATGCTTTGTCCCATTTTGTCAGAGTGGTTACAGAAAAGGGAGTTAGATTTTTTTCGTTACGAGAAATTTTTCGTACGAAAACGAAAAAATTTGACATCAGTTCCGTTAAAATTAGGCGGTTCTCATATATTACGAGATCCTTGCGAAACGCGATCCTTGTTCATGCGCAGTGTGTGCCTAGCGAGAACATCCGGACAAAAATCCGCCATCTTTGTTCTTTCGCCATCCGGACAAAAATCATGCTTGGGCTTTGTTATCCAATGCCAGTTATCACCCTCAATGATCTATTTATGGAAAATGGAATCCCTTTGAGTACTTTTTACTCCGCTTAGAGTCATACAGCTGAATTTAGAGTACTTGCTAAATTTCTTAACGTAAGAAAAAAACAAAAAAAACACTTCCATTCTGATGCTAGATGGTGCCACTTGTATGTTATATATCGATGGTTATTTCGGATTCGCATTCGATACGGAAAAAACACAAGATTGCAGATTTGTCGTTAACGAGAAATTTTTACACGAGGAAACAGCTTGAATATTTCGTAACTGATTTCTCGTAATGGAAAAAAACGAACTTCCTGTTATCAGCAGCCACTGACGAGAGATTTCACCATTCAAAGCCCCGAAAAATTAATCCATCTTTGAAGCGAGGAGAAGGGCTATTCCGAAATCGGACAGAGAATTTTCGTCAGCAGAACACGTTTGCGAAAAGATTTCAGAAAAGATGAAATTTCAGAAAGTTGGATTGTTGCCCTCGGGAGAGCACCAGGGCCAACGAAATAACACGGAATGATCTCAATGGGCAAGGTCAAAACTGTTAACACCGAATTGAGCTAGTGACGAAAATAATTATATAAGATACGAAGCAACACGTTTCCATTTTGGATTTTAATAATCAGCGTTTTTTCGTTTATTGGAAAAAATGAAAATTGGATTGTTTACTTGGACCCCGATGATCAGGTGATTTTTGAGTGCCCTGGCCTGTCTCTCGTTGGCCTAGCTTAGACACGAAAAGACAGACCTCGAACAACACCACCTCTACCCAAGCCTGAGCGCCAAAACATCATACATTGTTTCATCACCTACGGTAGGGTATTGTTAATCGTATTTCTACCAATAATAAGCCCGAAGTTGTCCCTACCGCAGATGATGTAACAATGTATGATTTTTTCCGTGAGCAGGCTTTCTCTCGAGGCTAACGAGAAAGACAGGCTCCGGCACTGAAAAGTCACCTGACCAAGATAGGTCTATTAACAATCCAACCTTCATTGTTTCCAACAAAGGAAAAAACACTGCTTGTTAAAATACAAGATGGAAACAATGAAAGTTGCATTGTTAATAGACCTATCTTGGTCAGGTGACTTTTCAGTGCCGGAGCCTGTCTTTCTCGTTAGTTTCGGCTTTCTCTCTAGGCGGTATTGCCTCGAAGCGGAAAAGTCACCTGACCATCTGCGTCCGAACAACAATCCAAGCTTCATTGTCTCCACCTCGGATGTAAACAATGAGTGTTTTTCCGATTGTTGAAACAATGAGGGTTGGATTGTTGTTCGAACCCCGATGATCAGGTGACTTTTTAGTGCCCTGGCAACACCACCTAGCGTACAGAAACGTCATACATTGTTACATGATCAAAAGAAGTCATAATTTCGGGTTTATTATTGGTAGAAATACGATTAACAATGATGATGCAACAATGTATGAATTTTCAGTGCACAGGCTTTCTTTTTAGAAGGTGTTGGCCGTAACCACCGAGAGAGAAGGCCTCTGCGATGAAACGTAATACATTGTTACATCATCATAAATAGGGCATTGTTATTCGTATTTCTACCAATAATAAGCCATAAACTTGCCCTAAATGGGCTAAGACTTTCTAGAGAAATTAATTTTTTTTCTAAAAATGAACAAATGGCAGAAGCATTCATTTCTTCCCCCCAAACACAATAAATGCGACATGAAGAGCTTCCTCTTATTGAAAAAACAATTTTATTTTTTTGAGTCGTATCATCATCTTCTGGTAGGCCTGTGCGAATGTACCATTCTGCCATTCCAATTTATTTCAAGAGTTTTTGCTCTATCGTACACCATTTGAATACGAGAAAGTCCAAGGGAGAACACTCTCGATTTTATTTTTGTATAATTTTGATTGATTGTATTAATATTTTAAACCATGAACTGAAAACTTGTTAAAATTAAAACATATCAGAGCATTTACTAACTTACCATTACATGTGTAAATGCTAAAATTTATAAAGTTTTTCATTGATATATTGATAAGTTCATTTATTTACATCACCTTAACAAATTTCATTCTCGCGCGTGTGGCGACTACTCATATTTCTTGACGGCTGCCAAAATTTAGCCATCTATTCTAGCATGTTAGCCATATCCCCGAATATGGCTATTATGTGCCTATTCTAGTATAACTTTTACTTATTCTTTGATGTTCTATCCATATATGAATTCAAAATCAAAAAAAAAAAAAAATGATAAAAATTGGCAGCAGAACGACCGATTTCGCAAGTACCGTAATGAGGTTTTTAACTGGCTTGCGCTTTTAACATCGTTCTGACTATGTAGTACCATGCATTCTCAACTGGGTTTTGTAATTAATTATTTATTTTTAGTCGTAAGCACTATAAGAATTGTTACTACAAGCGTATACCCCTTCCTCAATCGTACTGGTTTTTTTTTAAATTATAATTTAAATTTTATTTATAATTTTGTTAACCAAACTGAAGGCATTTACGCTAAACGGCGGATAAAAGTTCTGCATAAAACGATGAATTTTTGTTCTTAAACAAATTTTAATATCTCATTAAAAATTAATCTGCTTATTCGTCAGTAATATCTCCGTGTTTAATTTTTAAAGAAGATGCAGATGTTACAATTTCTCATTTTCTTTCTCCGCTTATTTTGAGGAATTCTGGAGAAAAAGCCTCTTCCCATTCTTTGGGCTCGTCGGAGTCTTCGTTTAACATTAATATGGAAATAGGATTAGTTCGCTATTGATTGGCTTAAGGCATTTCCATGTTTTTCCATACTTCGGGCTTCCGTCTCTGTCCGCCTACCGTTCTTTCTGTCAATGTGATGAGCTGGAATCCCTTGATGGAAGAATATTCACTGCAAGAACAAGATAAATTAAACCTGCGGAGAAAATGAGATTGCAAGCGATTGCACCTATCGAGTCTCCTTTTGGTAATTTCATTTCTTTGTTATTTTCGGAGAATATGTAAAGAAAACATTACAGCATTACCATGGATTAAACATGGTTATTTAACAACACGTTCATTAATAAGAGAACATTGAATATAGTATAGACAGGAATTGCAAAATATGTATCAGTGAAAGAAAACACCATTTTGAGCTCACACTTAAATTTATTATGAAAGAGGGGGGAGGGAGTTATAAATTTACATTTCGGGTTTTATGTTTTATAAATTCGTTTATTGCATGAATGTTATAAGCAAATATTCAGGTTTTATGACAAATCTCTAAAACTTGTTTCTCCCCTCCTTCCATTTATAGGAAACATGGGTTTGGACATCTTATTAATCCATCGAAATGTTTTCAATCGATTATCGGACGTCCAATAACAAGTTTAGGTGACGAATTTCAGGAACGTGGCTTATCGATCATTGTAAATTCACCCGTATAGGGTTGCCTGGGCAACGGAATGACTGTCATCTTTGCTCTGTCACGTTTTTTGATGAGCTTGTGAGAAAAGTAGGGAGGGGGAGAAACTGATTTGCTGGACTCTTTGGACTTAGGATGGTCAGAGGACAAGTTTGGACTTCCGTTAAAAATGCGATGCTTGTTTCAGATAATAATAGGATATTGGTAGAAACAGTTAATAACATTCAATGATTTCTACATCATTTCTTTTATTAATAATTAAAAGCATTTAATAATTCGATTGCTAATAAAAATAACCACTTGCAAGGCAATCTTTTAGTTTTTTCATAAATTTAATAACATTATTTAGTGTATAATTTTGATGATCAAATATCATAAGATTTTTTTATTGTGCTTAGTAGATAGTAATTCGCATTCAATTACAAATTCGTTTTAGGCTTAAGCTAGATTATAATAAAGACTATATAATCAAAACAATGATGTTGATCAATAAATAATCTTAAGATGATCAAACATCATAAGTTTATTTTTATATTTCCGGATTTAATCATTTCCGATAAATGGAATGAAAACTATTCAGTAAGATATAAGTAAATGGGAAAATCATTTTCAAAAGTTCATTTTAATTAAAAAAGACGAGTTAAAAGAGTTTAAGACTTAGAAAAATGTCGTTAATGAAAATTTATAACTTGAGGACTACAATAATTATTACTATTTAATATTCTAATCAAAAAGTATCAGCTTATTATTATTTTATTATTATTAAACTATTATTACTTTTTAGCCTCTAAAACATATTAAGGAAATAAATTTTTATAACTGAATTAATTTGATTTTTAGCCACAAAGTGCCTTTATCATAAATATTTTAATTTTTTTTTTAATTTATAAAAGCCTCTATATAATACGAGAAGAAATAAGTCAAGAAACTGTGGACACAATTATCAAGCAAACGACGACACGAAACCACAAATCCACAAAAATAATTTCAATGCTTCAGATGTACATTTCGGGGGCTACGGTCCTTTCATCAGTGAGTCGGATTCACTCGGCCTCACTGATGAAGGGAGTAGAGCCTCCGAAATGTACGTACGTCTGATGCATTAAAATTATTTTTGTGGATTTGTGGTTTCGTGTCGTCGTTTGGTTGCCTCTATAATAATTCAGATTTTTTTAAAACTTTCTTAATCTATATACAGGGTGATTCAAATTCAATGTAAAAAACTTTTAGGGGAGGTAGTATGGGTGATTCTAAGCAAAAAAGTTTATATGAACATGGATCCGAATTTGAATGATAACTGAGATATGAACAGAAATAAAAATGACGCCACTAAAATCAACAGGTTAATAACTCAGGTTCTGTAATGCCTAGAATAATGAATTCTGGAGGAACAATAGGGTACATAAAGCTGTGTATACCGTTAAAATTTGATCGTACTCCAACGAGTAGTTTCCGAGTTACACATCATAGCAGTGCTCACATGCGAGTACTAACTAGGGCGTGCTCCATTATTCCGCTACTTAATAATGCGTAAAATAACAGTTCCCAGTAGCTCCAACTAAGTAACTAATGATAAATAAAATAAAACGTAAAACATTGATACCATTAACAACAAAAAGTTAATCCTCCTGAGGAAGGTATAGGAAAGTAGCGGAAGCCCTGATATCATCTATTTGAAAAAAAACCCTCCCCAATTTTTTAAATCGAAAAATTCATTTTCTCGAACGTAGTATTTAGAAAGTGTAAAAGAGCTCTATCTTTCGTATCTCATCAATTCCGATCGAATAATATATAGACCAAGTAACTGCCACCCACATAATTCCGACCCCTTTGGGAGAATTTGGCCCAAACTTCATAGTAATGTTGACCTTGCTTAGAGGAATCTCCATACCAAATTTCACTCCTTTATGTGCATAAATACGTGTAGACCTTTTGGTCCCCTCAAATTTCCGCCCCCAAAACTCCGACCCCAGTGGGCCAATCAAAACCAAACTAAATAGTGAAGGTGCACATGCCCATAGTAAGGTACATTCCGAATTTCAACCTTCTACCTCAAAAAATGCGGAAATTATGGAGGGGACGGACAGACAGACATTGTGAAAACAATAAGTAGCTCCATTCTTCCGCAACTTAATAAATTGAAAATCACCACTAAAGCAAAAGGCAGAAAAAAATACATGTTACGTTAATAATAAAAAAAAAAATGAAACTTATACAGAAAAAGTATCAGTAACACGCAGGTCCTAAATTTCAAACAAGTGAACTACATATTATAAAGGATATGCCATATAAAGAATGCTACACTAACATAAGGCATTAAATAAAACGAAGTTGTTTTATAATTTTACTAAATGCACAATATGAAGACAAGGTACGAATATCAAGTGGCACCTGTGCCAGTACTTAACAACCGACAAAGGATACTCATCTATTTCTATAATTTAAAAGAGATAATGGAAAATAAATATTATGAACGCTCCTAGTCGGATAATTATGCCTGTCACTATTACAACGTATAACTAGAGAAGTAGTGACCGTAAGTAGAAAATTGACTATTTTATAAATAAAAAGAACAGAGCTGGAGAAAATATATCTGCTGTACAGTCAGAATACGAAAAGTAGAGAAATAGTGTAATACTGATGACCATTTAGGAACATTAAGAAGGGTACGAAGAAACCACTTCTGGAGTTTAAGGATCCTAGTTAGATTATAACTATTAGTGGAGCCCCAGAATATAATTCCAAAACAAAGAGAGGAATATATACATGAATAGTACGCACAACAACATCGGGATATTACACAGTAAGAAATATAACCTGGAAATCAGGCCTTGCTTCGTATTTAACTTAGACAAAAGGGAATTCAGGTGAGAGTCCCAGGAAAGATCACAAGATAAAGTGAGACCTAAATACTTAAAAGAAGAGGTACTAGTAAGAAGAAGGTTACCATAATAAGATGGAAAAAAGCTTGGCAAACTTTGTTTATTGCGTTGATAAAAAGGCATAACTTTAGTCTTCTCGATGTTTAATTCCAGAAGATTAGCTTCACTCCAGCTCTTTAAACTACGTAATGCTTCATTCAGGGAAATAAACAGTTGATATCGCAGTTAAAAGATAATAGAGTGATATCGTCAGCGTATAGAACAACTTTGGTGAAAATAAAAAGAGAAGGCAAATCATTTATAAATAAATTAAAGAGAAGGGGAGAAAGTATACAGCCTTGACGTGCTCCAATGTTTCTGGTTACAGTGGGAGAAGTAACTTCTGAGTAAGTCATAAAATACTGTCTGTTAGAAAGAAAATTAGTAAACCACGCCAAAGGCGGGCCACGGATATTAAACATAGTGGCAAGCTTTAGTATAAGCCAGTTCATTGTAGTCAAACGCCTTTGTAAAATCGACAAAGACTGCCGCTACAAACTTACCTGTAGCCATTTCCGAAGAAATGAATTCAAAAGCTCATAACATGCAGTGTCGACGCTTCTGCTGGGAGTAAAACCATGCTGAGTGGACAAAAAAGGCCTTTCCTTAAATCATAAAAGTCAAGGATAAAAATAAGCACAATAATACAAATATATTAACAAAAAAGTGTTTTTCAATCTATTTAAAGCCTTATAACTAGCCCAAAAGTATTGAAATAATCTGTAAAAAAGATAGAAAGAAATTCGCTAAAATTCGGGAATTCGAGCCAAAGACCACTGGTTACGTTATTTTTCTGGGCAGTCAGTATGATACTGATTGAGACCAGTCACAGCTTTCTAAGATTTTCCGTTTTAGAGATATAGACTATCACGAAATTTGATATTGTCTTTAAAAATGATCAGAATATGAGCAGAGTAAGGATTTTAATCAACTCAGCGCAAAATATCACATCCTTTTCACTTTGCACATTGCCCCCTCAATATCGAATATTTGAAATTTAGTTGATAAGCACAATAGAATATAAATGCTACAACCTTTAAGTAACATAAAAAACTGAACCAAACATAATCTTCTTCTATACATAAAAAGGCAATGTAAGTATGTTTGTCCGGTTTTAAAAGGCAACTTAGAAACAAGCTACAAAGTCAAAATTTAACACACAGCCGTAGTATACGTATTACCACAATGATGGAAAAAATCTAAAATAGGAGTTAAGTGCCTTAAAAATGTATAAATTAATAATTTAATATCTATAGGCTCCGTGCGGAGTTAATATTTCCGACCTCGATCCCTTCTGGCGACAAAAATTAGCATTTTCTGAATGAGTCGTTTCCACTGCTTGTATTCATCACTGCGTTCTAAACCGCATTTTGTGGTTTTCTTTTGGGTTTTCTCAGGGCTTTAAAGTCACAAAAAATTTCTACTAGCCATTATATCCAGTATCTCACAGCATGGAAGGGCAGGATCTCATTCAATAACTTACAAATTTAGTCACTAGATGGCGAAAAACGCCAATTTCAGTGCTGCCACCCGTGGTGTGCACAGAGCCTATACATATGAAATAGACTTGCTTTATGTTTGTTTGCTTGCATGTGTGAACAATCAGCCCGTGGTGTTTGCTTCAACAATCGGCTGATCGTGTTTATATGTAGCGTCAACAATGGTTGATAAAATTAGTACATGCACGGTCTATAGATATTCATGGTCATCGAGCTCCATTGTTAAAATGAAGCTAAAGTTTCTAGCTCCCGGTAGGGCGGGAACTCTATTGAAAAGTGACGCTGCATGTACATGGAAATATCATGCATATATCATGGAAATATTATATTGATTTTTGTAAGTAAGAATTCACAAAGTTTAATGAATAAAAAAATAGCAATTTATTTAATTTTAGCATTATTATTTAATTTCAGCTAAAGAATAAAAATTGAAATTGACATTTGTAACAATTAAAAATGATATAATTTTTAAATAATTCTAAAATTAACAGAAATTTTTATCATAATTTGAGTTAATATAATAAACAAAATATAATTAATAATTACGATGGTTAGTATATGGCGCCATTTGCCAAGTCAATCCTCTTGTGTTCACGTGAGTATGACGTTGAGAACTTGGTGTCAAGGCTTTATTACAGGGGATGTTGCTATAGTGCGATCTATGCGGCACCTGGCGCGATCTGTTTTGATAGGATTCTTTTCGTTTTTCCAAAGTAAATATATACTTTATTAAGGGTTTTTAATTTATATTCAAATTCAGATATTGCAAAATTTCATCAAACAAACAGCCCGAGCAACGCCGGGCATATCAGCTAGTGATAAATAAATTTCGAAAAATAATATAGTAAAATAGAGATGACAACACTTTTCCACAATGATATTCCGAACAATTGAGCCTGTTAAAGTCAAAGTGGTGTAAGTCCATTAACAACAGATTTGAGATATAAAAAGTTTTAGTAGAATAGTAGTTGAAAATTCCAGAATACTACCGAACTTGCACTGCCATCTGTGAAGCTGTTTAGGGAAATCGGAGTTATACCATTACTCCTATAGGTAGTTTGACATATTCGGATTTCATTTCTAGCATTAACTCAGATTTTTTAAAAAGTGGAGTTACACCACTTTGGCTTTAACAGCTCAATTAATAATGTTACTATAACAACAAGAAGCAAATTTTCCATTTGGTTTTCAAGATTAAAATTATACTTATCAAGTTTCACGTGATATTGTTTGATTTAGCGTTCGGCATGCTTTGCTTAGAATAACACCACAGCTCTGAGGAATAGCAACAACAAAAGTAAAACAGCTGTTTGGTTCAGTAACTTAAATGTATAAATGAGGTTTAAATTTGTAACCGTGAAATCTCATTCTGGTGTCAAACATTTAAAACGAATGTCAGGGTGGTTGGTCGATTTGAATGGTAGCGGTAAAACAATCTGTCACCTCAATGTTTGTCTCAATTAGTGGAGAGGGTAAATACTCATTTGGTTTCCCTCACGCATTCAATTTAGACGCAGTTGGGGCTTCAATCAACGTCTATTGAATTTCTCCACGCCTTCACACCTGAAAGCCCGCCGAGTGGATATTGAGCCTTGACTGCTACACAAACAAACCCCTGTCAAAATCTATGGTGACTGACAATGAAATCTGAAAATAAATCTAATATTGCAGAAACGAGTTTCAAACTTCACACAAACAGCAAGCTCAAATTGTGCGCGGTATTTTTTTATCTGGTATGTAATTGTAGCAGTTTCATCACAAATACTGTTTAAAATGTTAAATATTCTTATAAATATTCGTAACAAATATTCTTTTTACAATAAATCGTTGTATTTACATAATAATAAATAAATAAGAAATAAATATGCATTAAATATACATGGTATTAAACAAATATAATGCCAAAAGCTTTAGTTTCAAACAAAATAAGGACAGAAGCCATAATTCCAAAAATCAAGTCAGATTTGGTTTGATAATGCAGGGTGTAAGATAAATGTTGGGCGCTACTTGGAGGATCTTTTCCTACAGCCAAAATAAGACGAAAAAGTTCTTGGAGGTTTTTTAAATAAACGGCGTTAGTTTCGAGAAAAATGACTTTGAAATGTGATGACGTCAAGTTTTGTTCGCAACACATAGGCTAATAACTTCGTTTCTATGCCAACTGTTTCCACGAAAATTGGGCGACTTACGTGCAGTTGTTTTGCGTTTAATTTATTTCGATTTTTACTGAGAAATGTTGTAAAAGCGTGGACAAATAAAGCTACAACTCCATTTCAAAGTTTAAACTTTCATACTATTCGTAAATCTTTGAATTCTCTCATTGCTTACGGAAAATGGCACATCGTTAATTTCATAATATTTCAAGATATAACCGCCATATACACAAAAAGAACATTGTGGTTTTATAGCGGTATCTGACAGCGTGTATATAATAAATTTAGTTTATTGTAAATGTTGCCCTTTTAATCCTGTTGAACAAAGTTTTTTTCTGTTAAAGAGCTCGACGGATTAAAAAGAAGGGAAAAAAGAAAGAAGGAAGGGTTAAAAGTTTCGCCTCATTGCATCTTATCCAGACATGAAATGCTTTCGTGAATAGGAGTCAGGATTTTAAAGTAAAGAGAAGGACCAAAGGAAGAGAGAGAGAGAAAAGAAAAAAAGCGAGACCACTTGACAGCACCATGATAAATGGCTTCGGCTGATCCTTTCAACTCCCGGCCTTCCAGTTCAGTTGACTTCAACCGGAGTGGAAAGTAAATATGAAACCGTTACGTGTTTCCAGTGGAAAAAGGGGTTCGACACACGTGCCACCGCCACGTTTTAAAACTTTGAAGCTGTCTGCTTCAAAATCCCCTTATTGCTGTTATATTTATATTTTTCGTAAACCGTGAAGTTAGTGGGTGAATGGGATAAACCACACCAGTATAACGTTAAAACCCACAAATACATATGAAGGGTCCTTATTCTCAATCGTCTCATCTTAAACACATGCAAAAGAGCTCTTCTGCTGAAAACTTACCTTCAAATGTTATTTTCACAAAAGTTTAAGGATTCAGATCCAAAAAACAAAAAAAATTAAAAACAAACGGTTTTTTTATCGTCAATAATGCGGAACGTTATTACAACATATTAGAGCAATTTGTAGAGCAGTTAGATGATATTGAATGCAAACAAGGTTATTAACAACAGAACGGAGTATAGTTTACACAACCCGAATCTCAATGGAACGAATGAAATTCCTGCCATTCAGGAGAACATGCTGCAACGGGTGTCCAAGTATATGTGCCGTCGCATTCGTTTGTGCAAGCAGGAGAACAGAGGGCATTTTGAACATTTACTGTAGTCTGAATCAGTTTCAAATAGATTAAAGAAAATTCACTGCAAATTGACATCGGCGTGTTTAATGGTTTTCTTTGGGTGAACTGAGTTTTGGAACTGAGTTTAGATGTCATTATACTGAAGTGATAGAGGAAATCGTTGTTTAGGAAATAATGCCGATCATTAAAATTGCAACATTGAGAACGTTGAAAATCCATCAAGCAGATTTCTTATAATACAAGAAATGGTGAAATGGTTAGAACTATGGTTTGGTTCGACTTGCGGAGCCTACAGAAATCATCTCAAGTTAAAAACGCGTGGCAGCAATAACTGCTGCTAAACGAGTAGGCATAAAGAAAAAGAGACTTTTGACGTGTGCTTGTATATGTCAGTCCATAATGTTTTCACACGTTGCGAAAGTTCATGATTGTAGTCGCCAGTGTACTAGACGTGGTCAATAGGCGAAAGTGGAGAAGTAGAGTTTGGTTGGTTAGTTGGTTCGTTCATTTTGCACAATGGAGATAGGAAAAACAACAGTCTCCAACACCTCTGTAATTTAGCGCTAATTAGCATACCAACAATGCGTAGTAGTCATGATCGGGACTGGAATGCAATGGTATTACGAATCAAATGAGATGGGATTTAATGATTTTCTAATCTTCTTACAGCGGAAGGTATTTAGAGATTATCGAAATCTGTATATCTGTCATGTGGATGGATAGCAGAGTAAATAAATTGACAAGATAGCGAAAACGTACAACACTAATAAAGCTTTTATTGTGTCAAACAATATCAAAAAACTTTTTGAAAATAAATAATGAAACAAAATTAATTGGTTTGATTTCAAAGTCTATGAAGGAGTAATCATTGAATACTCTTCATGAAAACAAAGTTCGTTCATGTAGGCATATATTTGTATATATTTGTATAAGAAAGAAACGCCTTAATAACGATTTCAACTGATGCTCGACTCCTTCGTAAACAATTCGATAATCTGTTAGCGTAGGCTTGACACTAGCAAAGACGTTGCACCCGATCCTACTCCACGGGAAGGGTAAGACGTGGGTAAGGAAAAAAAAACAAAAACAAAGTCCTTAGTTCGTAAGCCCAGGTAAGTGTAGGTTAGAATTCTCAACGACTTTTGTCGACGATAGCTAGGTAAGTTTGTACATTGAAGATGGGGGGGTAGCATATGAGTCGAGTCGAGGCGAGGTTAACTCGACCGCATAGCATACCCTGGAGAAACTATTGTAAAATGTCCGTCGATAAGGCAGTACGTCGATGTTGCTGTTTCTGGGAACTTGGCAGTAGCAACGGATAAATACGTCTGGAAATTACTCCTGGGAAGAAGACGCCCCACCTGTCAACGAACACCGAGACTAGTTAACTCGATGTCCGCTGCACAGCATGGGAAGACTAAAAGATGAGTGGCGAAGACGGCTGGAATTCATTCGTGAGTGGAGCGACGATTCTCATTCGTCCGACGTTGAACTGGTGAATAACGAATTTGACGAAACACAGGAGACGCAACTTTTCCTCACACACATACACGGTGATAACTGGAGAAAGAAGGGATAGCGCCAAACCCTTTCCGACGCTCCGTGAAGAATACAAGCGGATTTTACGACCGTGGAGAATACCGTAATGTTGCGAAAGCCATTAACTTGAATTAGAGCGTTAATTGTAACTATATTTAAAGTTCTACCGTGGTTCGCTCGTAACCAAAGCTGGCAATCCAATCTGCTCTCCGTCGACGGGACTCCTCCAATCGCTCCGGAATTCAAGACGGGGGCGGTGGGTAGAAATTCTCCGTTCTCCCGTTGCCACGCTGTTGAAAGCTCGCAGTCGCTTTCTTCGAATGCCTGCCGAATTACATCAATTAGCAAACGTTGCCATTCCTCGTCAGCTATGCTCGGACGGTCTTGGAGCACGTTTTCCCATGTGCTTTGTCGTCGGAAATTGAACTCTCGCTCACCGGCCGCCGTCGGCGTGCATTCCAACTCGCTGTCGTCCGCGTTGGCTTCGCTTGCGAACGTTGTCGGCGGGTAGAACTCCGTTCTCACGTCCCGGCGCCAATTCCCTCGACGCGCTCGATGGGTTTCCCTTCTCATGGGTGGCTCCGAAAATCGCTCCTTTTCGGCATACGTCCGATCAGTTCGCTGCCATGATGCTTTCTTTCCACTTCTCTCTCGTCCTCTCTCGTTCTTCTCGCGAGCAGCTTTCGGAGTGGCTCTCCAAATATGACGTCCTCTGGCCGCGTCATCCGCTGCTCTCAGTTTCACATGTCGATCTTTCTGCTAAGATCCACGTGACAATATCTTTGACACACACATCGTTGACTGATGATTCGAAACCAGGCCAATCAGATCGTGCGATCATCGATGTTTTCTCATCTTAAATTCAATTTCATTCGGGAAAATAGAAGAGTCACGGTAGAAGCACTTACCAAAGAAGTTTGAATTCTTGTTGGGAATATGCATTATCCGGAATCTTTTCCAATACTAGAAGATTTGCTCACACAACTTGAAATCTATACAGAAAGGTTTTTGGTTGCGTATTTCCTTGGAACAATTGTTCGTTATCAAGTAAAGATCAAGATCATTTCGTCGATATTATCAATGCGGGAGATGAAACATAGTGCATATACTATCAACCAGAAAGCAAAATATAAAGTAGCCATTAGAAGATCACCAAAGAAGTGAAGACAGCGCTACTAGAATGTCAAGAAATGTTTCACTCTATATGAGAAGATGTTTCAGCTATTGCCATGGTAGTCGAATTCCTCTGACATGAATCCAATCGAGCATTTGGGATTTGAGTTGGCGACAAGGATTTGTTATGCATCATCTCAACCAGGTATTTTGCAGGAATTGAAAGCTTTTATGATGAAATCGTTGAGCCAGCAATGATAGACACCTGCCAAGATCTCGTAATTGTCTTGCTTCTTCAGTTTAAAACTTTTTTGAATATGAGTGTAGATCAACATCTTCATATTAAGAAGGTTATCTTGTTTTGGCTGCTTTTATTTACTAATAAGATGAAACGCTATTTTTTGTATTTAAAGAGTTTTACTGAGTAAATTTGTTATTTCTTAAGCTTCCGCTTTAGGATCTAACCTTTTTAACGACGCTAGTACGAATTAATTCGATAAACAGATTTACATTGACATGCCAAAAATATGGAATAGCAGTCTGCAAAAAAATTAATGGTAGGTGGCGCAGAAATTCCCAGACCCATTTCAGTTATGACATCTCGTTTAAATTAGTCAAATCGAAGAGAAGTATCAGAGTTCGCATGGGTACGATATAATGGTGCCCGACGGATGGGGCATGCCGTTCTGTAGTAGCGGCTACCTCATTGAAAGCATTGCCACTCACTGCGGACAGCGAAATGCTCGACTACGGCTTCTTAATGACTTTGACTAGCAACTTCTGGGTAAAATATGTTCAAGGTAACAGACAAGGAACGCTGGCGCAAATCACATCCACATTCAACATAGAATCTACCAGAAGCATTTATCGCACGGCAATGTAGCATTCTTTGTCTTCCATGGAATATGAAAATAGAAGACTCATCATAGTGTCCATTTCTTTTATAGGAAACTGTGTTTTGCAGAAACTAGCAAAAAAAATAGGATCGCGGGTCCTTTTCTGTCACTGCATCAGATGTTCTCGTCAGGTAATAACTAACCTGTGTTCGTGACGTTGCAACATGGACTCTGGAGGATTGGCAACATGTGACTCTTGTGTTCGATGAGTAACAGTTTCAGTTGTTTCACCCTGATGCCAGAGTTTGCGTTTGTTACAGACTCCAAAGGCCCGTGTAGTCCAGCTATCATAAAATCACTATGAAGATTACTGTTGGTTCCATATGGATCTGGGGTGTGTTAAAACCGCTGGTCCGCCTGAACACCTCATTACCCGGGACTGCTATGTTGTACTGCTTAGTGACCATTTGCCAGCCTTCGTGAACGTCATGTACTTCTAGAAGGAACGGATAGTTCAACTGGATAATGCACCGTTTCTTCGAATCACCTAGAATTGGTGCGAGGAGCGTTCTGGAGAGTTCTGACCAATGGACTGACTAGCAGGTTTGAGCTACATAAACCCAAACGAGCATTTATTCAGAAAGCATGAGCCAAAATCTTTCCACGGGATTTGCGTCCATTTGTGGATTCAATGCCACCTCGACCTGCTTGCTGCACTTAGCCGAGCGCGGGGAGGGGTCATTAGTTATACAAGGTCAATGACTTTTGGTTTTTCAGGGAAATTTATGAGCAAAATTATTTTTATCATTTATATGGCGGTTTACGATCTATCTCATTGCATTTGAGTTATCTTGATAGTTTATAAATGCTATCATTTTTTTTTAACTTTAGTGAATGTAAATGTTGTGTGAATGTTTAGTTATTTAATTTAAAACACGTCGGCGAATAAAATGTTGCCGAATTGTCATCTCCCCTGTAGTCATGTTGGTTAATGTGATTTTATAATAGCCTCTTTTTAACGTATGTTTACAGTATTTTCATTTTTATCCTATTCGCTCTTTATTTTTTTTTATTCTTCAGACTGGTTATTTGGAAATTAAGATTCAATGCAAAATAGGTTCATTCATTCTGTCTAAAGCCGTTCATTGTTAGTAAAACCTTTAAGCAGTAAATTTGAATATAAATGGTTTCCCTGACGTCTTTTGTTCTCGTCGATTCTATTTTTTCTTTCCCTCCTGTCAGTTGCCGGCCAAAAAAAAAATTGGAAAGAGGGTTTCTTTTTTCTAATGATGAATCATCGATCCAAATTGAACTCATCAATTTCTTGTCACTTGGGATAAAAAGGTTATTAAGCCATCAGAGTGTAGGGGAGAGAAAAAAAGTAAATTTCGCTGCAGCGAACAGTGTGGCGAGGAGAACTAAATCTCCATAGTATTCAATTATTAACAACGTTCAAAAGTCTCTGTATTGATATGTAAAATCATGATTGCCTTTTTTAAGTCAAAAAAACTAATAAAAAAGTACCTGCTCATGGTATAGCGTTCATTTCACTTTTTCTCTTTTCATAGGAATTGAAACGCTGAACCCTCTTTTAAACCGAAGCGCAGTACTTTTGAAAAATCCAATATTTTTTAATTGCAAATTTTAAATTAAAGGGAAAAAAAAACCTTCTCAAAAATAAAAATATTTAATTGGATCCTAAATCTGTACTTTTACGAAGACTAAGATTAAGTGAAATTTGAAATACGGAACTCGTAGATCTTCGCTAATTCTTACACTTTAATTTAGCCGCTAGAACTCAAAATTTATCATTCTCGGATAATGTGTATTGCTTTTTCGATGTACTGACATTTCATAAACGAAATAGGCTAATTATTGACGGGACTTACAAAGCTGGGAGACTTACAAAGCGGGGGGACTTACAAAGTCTCTCAGACTGGGCGCAAACACAACGCCAGTTAATTTTCAAAAGTCTGTCTTAGGGAAAAGTGGGATCGATCGATAAACCTTCCAAGATGTGCATTTAAAGACTCACATTGCCTAGCATCAGATAGGCTTGGTCAACAAGTTATTCCTTGGATATTCTACGCTTAACTATAGCGTAGTCTTAGCAATGATACTGTACATGGAATTATTTGAATTTACAGTTAATAGTCTTTTAACTACAGTCCAACGTTCTTTTCTAACTTAATTACAATATAAACAGGGAATTCACTCAGGTGAAACCAATTTGTTGTGAAACATTATCACATCATCATGATTATTAGGTCAAAGCCCATCGTAATTTACACTTCACTCACGTAAGAGAGGATATTGCAAACTAGACAAAACCCGGAGCTTTCTCGCAACCCTATGTAATACTAGGAATTACCAGGTATGTAAATATGAAATCGGAAGTTTTGTATAGAAAATACACGTTTATTGTATGAAAATGATAAGAAATATTTTATTCGAAGTATTGCCCATCGCTGGCTATACATTTTCCCCATCTGTCTGACAATTTGTGGATGCCACGCCAAAAAAACTGTTGCTCTATTGAGGCAAGCCAATCATCGATCCATTTTCGTAGGCGCTGCTCAGCAAGTGCGTATCCCATCGACGCAAATAAGTAGTAATCGGACGGAGCCAAGTCTGGTGAGTAAGCCGCATGCGAAAGTATTTCACAACCAAACGCCTCAATCGTTTCCTTGACCAGTTTTTCTGTGTGTGATGGTGCATTATCATGAAGCAAATCATTTTTTGGATATTCTGGTCGTTTTACACGCAAAGTTTGATTCTAATCGATCATTTGTTGTCGGTAGCGTTCAGTATTAACGGTTTCGCCAGATTTCAGCTAGCTCATAAATTGATCACACCCTTTTTCGGTGTCTTCCACGTTCTTCGTTTCTCACGTCAAAATCTCCACTTTTCAATTTTTTAAATCACTCAAAGCACTGTGATTTACCAAGAGCATGCTCACCGTAAGCTTCGGCAAGCACTCGAACGCGATTCTGCAGCAGATTTCTTCAAATGGTAACAGAAAATCAATGCTGGAAATCGTAGTTTCCAGGCACAAAATTCGACATGTTCAACGCTATTACAAACTCTACTGTTGTATGTAACTTGTATTGTTGTGAGTTGAAAATCTTTATCAAATCTCAGAGTTAGAAATTGTTGCCAACGACGCGGTTTCACGGTAAAGCTGCGGCCACAGAGCGCTACGCGACGGACGCGATGGACAAAATAGGGTGGCCACACAGAGCGCTACGCAATGGACGCAACGGATGCTATGTTCGCTCCGATTTGTATACAAACCTTTTTTTTA
Source organism: Rhysida immarginata (assembly GCA_023313115.1). Classification (NCBI taxonomy): domain Eukaryota; kingdom Metazoa; phylum Arthropoda; class Chilopoda; order Scolopendromorpha; family Scolopendridae; genus Rhysida; species Rhysida immarginata. Next base: position 716,118 of record JAHWFO010038666.1, on the reverse strand, counting down.
TTGCTTATTTGAAGACTTGCGTAAAGAAAGAGTGCTTATTCCAATTATAATTATTAAGACTGGAACAAAAATCAAAACAAGTTATTCCTTTATCTTTAATCTTTGGCATTGTAAAGCCTCTGTCTATATCGTTCCGAAAAAAACTGTAAATAATTATATTGCATAATTATAATTATATCGTAATATTTATAATTAATTACAATAATTACAATATTTATAATTATATTATTTCATTTTAATTGTAATACACATTATTTCTTGTAAATTTAAATTTTTCTTCTCTTTACGTAAATCTTCAAATAAACAATGAAACAAACAAAGTTGTAAACAAATCGGAGCCAATCCGTCGTATCGGCTCGGTTTGGCCGTAGTTTTAGCTGCAGGCGATGAACAAATCACCATTGCTGATCTACTGAGCATGCCCGTCCACGTCGGACGTTTTGGACGTCCAGAAAATATTTGCGCAAATAATACGTCTATAACGTCGCGTCCGTAGCGTCTGCAGTTCTGTGTGGCCACTTACATAGAGAATAAAGGCGCCTAGCATCCGTCCCATCCGTCGCGCTCTGTGTGGCCGCACCTTAACTACATTGACAGCTAGGACCATTTATAGGCAAATTCCGGTTTCATATTTACAGATCGGGTAGTAATGCATACGTACATAGAAATTGGTGAAGTTGCCTATCATGAATATTCTTTTGAAAAATTGCTAGGAAAAATGGAATTATGAATAAACAAATTGTTATTGAATTTTATTATCAAAATTAAGGTGAGCTGTTAAGAGTGTTGGTAGAAAATTGAAATGATTTTTAGAATATCACACACATGTTTTAGTGCTAGAATCACGGAGAAATTTCTTAAAAGAGTATCAAAAAGCACCCAAATCCAATTTAAATCTCAGAAAAACCTTAAAAGTTTATATCAATCTTACAATTAAAAAACATGAAGTGAACGTGGATTTTTCCCAGCACTAACAGAATTTACACAAGAAATAGGCAGCAACACGCGATTCCGCTTCTTGTACCTCTGAGACATATCAGCCTCGATTCATCATTATGATCCTCAGATAACAAAGTCATAACAACAGTAGGAATCTCCATATAAAGTAACTGTTCACCTCTCCATTATTCAACCGATTAATAAAAAAACTTCATCAATATGGGTCTTATATACAATATGACGGTTTAATCGTATTTCTAAGCATTTCGTACTTTACTAAAGTTTTCAGGAACACCCAAACATAATAAAATTTTAATAACTCTCAATACATAAACGACCACATGACACATTGTCAAAAACAAGCTGAAAATATTAAATATTTTAGACAATATGCTTATAATATTTTCTTCTTTATATTGCATAAGGAGTCACTAACTTACCGTGTTTAAGAAAGGAAATACCAGAACATCACATTGTATATCACCTCTTCACCTATGAGAATTGCACAGATTGGTTATAATGAAACTGAAGTTATAAAGAAAAATACAGCGAAAATTAGTGGAGAAGAGATTTATATAATTATAGGATAAAATAATTTTTTTTCTTATGAGCCAGTCCATTTATATTTACGCCTGTCAGCTGTCCATCTGAGATCGTCAGTTCAGATCCATGCTTGATAATTTTTTTTCTTTCGTTTTTATAATTTTCATGTGATATATTTATTCAATGTAAGTCTCGCTTTATGCTTTTTTTTCAAATTTATTCCATCCCTCTAACGGACGTAGTCATTCCAGCAACCTTGAAGTCGTGTTTGTTCATCGAGGAAAACACTTTCGAAGCATTAAAAAACGACCCTACCAAAATACGCCAAGGAGATAGAGAACGAAATGAAGAAATGCAAGCCCCAAATCTTTAAAAACGCCAAGGTCTACAGAGACGAGAAGCTCAAACCACCGATTATGAAGGCAGTGATAAAATACGTAAAGAAGACGCTGCCATCCGGCCATTAGTTAATAATCCACCAGCCCCAACAAATCGCATAGCAAGGAAACTAGAAGCAGTGCTACGACAGAAGCTACAACTACAAAACAAATATACCTTTAGAAACTCAATAAAAGCAACCAACCAACTCAAAGAAATCGGAATCAGTGATAACATGAGAATGATGTCATTAATATATGTAATTGTCACGTGGTCAATGCTTCACATCACGAATAGTGACGTGCTCTAGCCTCCGTGATGATGGAAGCAGTCGTGATCCTCTTGTGGCCAATCCGAGGCGATCACACGACAAGAGTCGGAAAAGGGAAAATGATTGTGGAAAGCGTGGAGGAAAGAGGTGGAAAAAGTTCGTCGTGGAATCGAACGAAGTGAAATGCCTATCAGTAAGAAAGGAGGGCTCGGCGAGCTGTCAGAAGAATGCAGCCGTAAGTTACCCCAGTTCTTTCTCCCACAATAAAGGATAGATAGTGAGGAAAGCGGCGGCGAACCAAGGGATTTTAGTCATTCGACCGTCACCTTCCCCACGGCACCGATACAAAGTCCCACGTTTTCGTAGACAGGAGCAAAGAACGGTCCTCAATGCATTTCAGGTGTCTCGGAAAAATTCGAGCGCTGCGGAGCCACTAGAATTTTTCGACACGACAGTTTGTTTCCCGGAGCCGGCAAATGCGATAAGCCCGACTGGCAAAAAAATTTAAAATTAATAAATAAATAAAATCAAAACAAAAAGCTGACGTTTCGGATAGAGATCCTTTATCAAAGCAAAAAGGATAATTCTCTAAAAGCAAAGAATATTAGAGAATTAACTTCAGGAGAATTATTATTTATTTACTTTTTATTTTTTAATTAATAACTTTTATTGCATTCCAGGATTTTTGTGTCTCATCTTTCTCTCATATATATCCGTCTACTTCTCCTTCTGTATTGGGATTAACCCCCCCCCCCCGTCATCAGAATTGCTTTTAATGTATGACCCCCCTCATAAATTCCCCCTTTTTGTGACATGTATTCATTAATATACTGATCCGATTAAAATTAAAAAAAAATTCCACCTCGTACGAGCTTCAATGTTTGAGACGCTAAAATTCATTGTGTTTGTCGATAGAGAATCACAAACTTTCTGTCGCTCAGTTGAGCATCGCCCAGTTAGCCGGTGCCTAGTTGTCTATCGTCCAGTTGTCCATGGCCTAGTCGTCCGTCGCCCAGTTGTCGCGTATCCTAAAAAAAAAGCTCATCGGAAGGAAAGAAAAAAATTCAAAAGAGAAACAATAAACAAAACAGACGGTAAATGGAACAAATTCATATTCTTCGGGAAGAAAGTTCAACAGGTCACCAACAATTTAAGAAAGGAAGGAGACCGAATAGCCTAAAAACAAAGTGTACCTATCATGTCATCAGATCCATCTGGATGAAAAATCAGATGGATTTGGTGGCATGAGGTTGAAGCATCGATCCTCACGAAAGAGAAGATCGTGGGCGGGCAGTGACTCTCGTCGTGGAGCCTTTCGCGGAAGAAGTAGGCTAGGCCAGAAGCAAATTCAGAGAGAAGACTCTAGATTGGTTGAATATAAATGAATTGACAGGAGAATTAATTTGTCGAATAGAAAAAGAGGCGGAAGTGATGCAAGAGGGGGAAAGAGAGAAAGAAAGCAAAAGCTTTGGAACAAGCGGACGGAACTGGAGGGGAGTGAAAAGCTAAAGGAATGGCGGGATCGCCGAGAAGGTACCGGGCGAGTTGAAGCAGTACACACCCAGGGACAGGCGATAATGAGAAGGAAACCCGTGATAAAGGACAGACCCTTTGGCAAGGACTGGCGAGGTTCGACAGCGAGCGAGGAAAACGGCCCCACGATAACGCGAAGGCGAGAACTTGTCGCGCCCAGCGAAAATCGCCAAACAAGATAGGCGAGAATTTGACGAACTGAACTCTGATATTAAATCACCTGGGGTGGTGTACACTTGTCTCCAAATTAGGAAGCATAATTCCCGAACTGTTGTAAATCACAATGCTTGGAAATTCCGTGAAAATTGCAGTTCCCTAGGAGGCACAAAGGAGAGATGCTAGTTTGGTTTGGTTTGTTTGGTATTAACGTCCTTTTCAACTGCTATGGTCATTTCAGGACGGCGTTATAGGGGCCGCAAATTCTGCCTCGCAAGGGTTCTTTAACGTGCAGCCGGCAAACGACTACACGGGACCAACGGCTTTTACTTCCCTTCCGAAGGAAGTGCGTGATCTCAGGATTTCCCCCTGAAAAATCCTCGTCGTCCTCGGCCGGGATCGAACCCGCGTACTCGGGCATCAGAGGCGATCACGCAACCGCTGAGCCACCGAGGCCGATAGAGATGCTAGTCACCGTCCAGAAGTGAACGACTAAATGCCAGGGAATCGAGCCGCGAGCTTAAGAAAGATTCAGAGTGACGACTATTCCGAGCGACAACGCTAAAGCGTCCGGGAGCAGTACGGAGAAGATTTCAGCTGACAAGAAAGTAAACCTGCAGACAGACCAAATGGCGAGGTCAGTATTAGTCAAGCGGGCATTTCTCAATTTCTTCCACGCCAATTTACCTCACGAGCGGGCGGAGGACTTCAAGCGACGGAGTCATTTCAAATGGCGTTGCGCCCTTCGCGAACAGGCGCCTGCTTGTGATACCTCGCGCGGCATCCAGCGCATCGTTTAGAACAAGTATTGTTATTGTACCAAGTATAGCTATAGATTATTTTTTTCTAAAAATTATGTGGAGTGTCTGTTTCATGACTGAATCGATTTGAACTAATCTATGTTTTGTTTTACTTCTTTCTTTCTTTTGGTTAGTCAAAGTCCCCTCGATCGACACCCATTGGGTCGCCGTGTCCCGAGACAACGGTCGCCGGGTTTGTTCCCACACCTCAGCATATACGGAAAACACAAGATTCTACTATGTGGTACCGGTTGTAAAAAGTCGCAAGAGAAATATCATACATTCAACTATTAAGCGTGTAAGTGCAATTTACACTCACTCACCCAAAGTCATGGCACACCTCAGGTTGCCTGTCCGTAATGAGACAGATGATCGATTGGCTCGCTGATCGATGGTGGCCGTGGCCTGGTTGTCTCGTCAGTTGGCTCGCTGATCGATGG
>JAHWFO010038666.1:670504-699417 GCA_023313115.1 Rhysida immarginata | reverse complement strand
AAAAAAAAAAATAGTACCAAAGTCGCCATAGGGGGCGCTTATTTCAACAAAACAATGAATACATTTGCATAAGCGCGTTCCGTGTTGAGCAATCATGACAATAAAAGGCAAGGCTGAGGATTTCCCATCATTCACGAACGAATGGCCTGACGATGACGCTTACTCTGCCTGACCGGGCGTTATTAGTCAAGTTGTTTTATCAGAAGAGCGACAATGCAAGTGCTGCCCTTCGTGAATTCCGGCGATTGAAAACGTTACGAAGAGGACCGATGAGCATAACTAACTTACGGAAAATGATTGAACGATTGGAATCTACCGGAACTCTAGGAGTGCAACCAGGCCGGGGACGCAAACGAATCAGGCAGCAACACGTTGAAGAAGTTGCAACTGCTGTTGTGGAACAGGAGATGAATACTGTGCAGGGTACCAGCAGTGCACACGCAATAGCACGCCAAACAGATATCCCATATTCAACGGTGAGGAAAATATTGCATAAGATATTGACATTTTATCCCTATAAACTCACACCTGTTCAACAATTGCTTCCTGGAGATGAACGTACCCGAACTGACTTTTCGTTGAGATTTTTAGCACGTATGGAAGTGGATGATGCATGGCCATGGCAAATTTTATGGAGTGATGATGCACATTTTTATTTGAATGGTGATATCAATACCCACAACTTCCGTATTTGGGCTGCATCAAATCTACAAGTGTGTCTGCCATCTCCTATGCATTCACCAAAACTAACAGTAGGGTGCGGCTTTACTGCTTCTTTCATCATCGGCCCGTACTTTTTTGAAGAAACCGTCCCCGTGGACCGGTGACTTGTTCCGTCAATTCTGCCAGGTATGCCGATATGCTTGAGAATTTTGTGATATCACGATTGCAGGAAAAGGGTTGTCTGGATTCTACCATTTTTATGCAGGATGGTGCGCCACCGCACATCGGATGTCAGGTGCAGCAGATCTTGCGAGAACGTTTTTCAGACAACAGAATAATTAGTCGTGCATTTCCCATGGTATGGCCACCCAGGTCGCCTGATCTCAACCCTTGGTGATATGGTGATTTTTGGTTATGGGGATATTTGAAAAGCCTTGTGTATCAAGCACATGTTCCTGACCTCTCAACCTTAAAGGATCAAATAACGTTACATATCAGACTAATTAATGCAGATATGCTGCGAGCTGCCGTAGAAAATGTCGTATACCGCATGCAGCTATTGGAACAGCACACTGGTGGTCATATTGAAACACATTTGTAATTAAAAATAAAACATTGTTTATTGTTGTTACTAAAGTTGGTTTGTACGATATCTGTTCATTTGACAATTAGGTATTCATTGTTTCCTTGAAATAAGCGCCCCCTATGGCGACTTTTGTTACTATTTTTTTTTTTTTTTGCAGAAATCGAAACTGCATGTTCCACTAAGTATATACACCAAGATGTACTGCATTTGGCCTAATAGAATTCCCGCTAGCGAGCTCTGAACACCTCACGTTATTTCTTGCCCACCCGGTATGTCCTACATGTAATAATTCAACGCAGAAAAATATCAATTAGGCTGAACGGTAATATCGTCATGGTTGTCAACTTAGCAGACGCTTCTATCAAAATCTGAAATCCTAAGTAACTTAGATTGGGGACAGGCAACATCTTAATCGCAATACCAAGCAGAACAATATACTAACGATGGTAAATCAAAGTGAAACCATTAAATTCAGCCATGTCCAACAGTATAATTTGCGGCATGATAACTCCGGAGGAACTTTTCTGGCCAGGACGCAGGGCATAATAAATGAAACAATTAGTTATAATTACTTAAATAAGAAGAATTTCAGAATGGATGCACATTTACGAGGAAATTGTGCTATAACAAATGTCATAACTGTTATCATACCTCATTGCTAACACATTAATTATGTAAGGCTCTTAAAAAGACAAAAAATATTTTTTTTATAAAGCAACACAAAATAAAAAATATCTAAAAATCAAATAATTAAAAAAAAAAAACAACTAAAATATCCACTGAAAAAGATTGTCACATATGTATTACAATTCATCTAGAAATTTTACAAGTTCATGAAATATGAAGTTTTTCTTAAAGATACTTAAAAAGCTCCAATTTTGGATGTAGCGGGTTAAGAGATTCAATTTGTCAATTTCTAATAAAATAAGTTGAAATCTATTTGGATGTTTTGGTTTTTAAATAGCTTGTTTTTGTTCAACTCAAACTGCTTCATTCATTCATTTTGAAAGACTAATTAAAAAAAATTAAACCGTTTTTTAATTTAAAAGATATCCTACAGATCGTTAACATCATAGAAAAATTTTGTTTCTCTAACCCCATCACAATTTTTTCCTGTATTTTTGTCACCAAATCGCTTTTTCTGTACTTTCTTGGCAAAGCCTCCATAAAATGTCAGCCTTCGTCCCATCTGTCGTTCATATAGCTTGTCGTTTGCTTTCAGTTTCAATTTTATTCAGAAATCATAAGAGATTTGACACGAAATGAAATTTCATTATTTTAAATGGCGAAGTCCCTTCATTTTCTCGTTTTTCCCCTCTATTCTTTTTTCTTCCCCGAAATTTTCTTTCATTACCAAAATTACAGGCCGTCAGTATGACGGGATTAGTTCCCCTTCTCGATGTCTCTTTTAAAGGTCTGCTGATGTCAAAATGGTTTTTTGGGAGTCGTTTAAAAGGCGATGATCAGCGAAGAGTGCCTCGTCGACCGATGACATGTAAAAATGCTGTTTGTCTGCAAAGCAACGAGAGAAATACCGGAAGGGAAACGCCTCGGGAAATAGTAGAAAGAAGGGGAGAAAAAGGAATTGGAAAAACTCGTAAAAAGCATGCTTCTCTTGCAGAGGGGAACATGATTCTTTGGAGAAATTTCAGAAATAGGGAGTGAGAAAGATATAACATTTGAATTTTTTTACATTTTTAAAATAGAATCCATATTTTTGAAGAAAAAGCAGAAGTTTTTAATTTCGTTTTCCATACCCATTGAAATTGTTCGTTCTTCTTTCTTCTAACTTAATCTTTAATTTCATAATACATAATGTAGCTCTGCTATTCTTCCCGAAAAAAAATTGTTACAATCTCGAAAAAGCGTGAAACTGGAAAGCAAATTAATTTTCAATGTAGTTTGATATAAATGTTACGAAATAAAAGAATAAATAAAAAGATTTCTGTCTTTCTATTTTAACAAAAGATAATCATTGTGTGTAGAAGTGTACGAGGGTCATACTGAAAGTCGTCAGCAACAGTTTTTTTTTAAATCAGAATTTATGGATACAGAAAAGAAAAATATATCGTCTTAGTTTATAAACCTTTCTTCAAGTTTCAACATAATCTCCATTTCTCTGCAAGCATTATTGCCATCGTTCTGCAAGCATTATTGAAAATTCCCTTGCGATAGCTTCCCTTTCAGCTGACTGTAGACACCGTGTCTTATTCCAAGGTTTGTTGCGATTTCAGGCACAATAACACGCTTGTTTTCGTCAGTCAACCCTTTCTTGTAGATCTTGGATATTCGTGTTTCCATCTTAGAAAAGTTTCGCCCATCTCAAGCGGTCATACACACGGCTCCATATGCATGCTGAATCTTTTATGAATTTCAGCAGGAGGGGCTTTACTCTTTTATAAGGAATACAATGACAGCACGTTACGAAACGAAACATCATTGCCAGCCATTTTGTCTCTAGTGCACGTGGTCACGAGGTGGACTCTAGTGACGCCACAATACCACATAGTTTAAAATTAGTAGGGTAAGGTCATGTAATTGTTTGTAAGAGTAATAAATTCTGATTTGTAAAAAATTGTTGCTTAAGACTATCAGTATGACTCTAGAACTTATATAATTAGTTGATGGACCATTATGTATCAAAACGCTTTAAACTGTAACTCAAACGTTTTATGGTGGTTGAATGTAATTATCACAATTTATGGTACAGCCTACTTTGATTTTATTGTGTTTTATTGTTAAAGGCTTTGACCACAAATTACTTCTTATACAGATAGGACAGATGATGACGTCTTATGAAGAAAAATGTAAATAGGTCACGTGATTGTGTCCCATTGTATCACCACGTACGCTAAATCTGTACTATACTAAATAACACTATTTAAGGAAAAAAAAACATGTGGCATGCACTTTCCATCACATAACATATTCTTTTGGAAATTTACATACAGAATTCTTCATTAAACATCAAGATACACATGAGAGACAATGCTTTGAAACAGCGCACCCGGCGGTACAGTGGGGCTTTGCAACAATCGATAATGTTAAAACAATGAATCATCCAGTTTCCACTAATTTAACATTTCATTGTCCCATCTGTGTAATAAGTAATCTGTGGCTTTAACCATTATATATCACGTTAAAAACATTTTTTTTAAACTTTGTACAAGCTAGTTTTAAGGTTTTGTTCTTTTATAATTAAAACGTTGGACCTTTGCAACTACGTTCAATACTGTAAGTTGATAATAAATAAATAGTAGGTCTTTCTTGCAATACTTAATGTTTAATATAACGACTGACGATCGTTTCGGCTATTTTGCCATTTTCCAAGTGTGACGCCAGAGGTAGGTGACATTCACACTCCACGAAATTTAACACGGAAATAAAGAATAGTACAAGGCAAGGATTATTTTAAGTTCCCAGGCTTTTCAACCACAGGCTTTTATTTCACAAGAATTGTAAAAATACGAATAAATAGTTTTATTAATATACATGGTGTCCAAAAAGTCTGGTAACATGGCAGATATCTCAAAGCTACCGGGTAGGCGAGATCTGATGAGTGTTATTTATAGGTAATAGGGGGCTGGGGAATTCATAGCCGCGCTCAAAATTGACTTTGACCCCCAAATTTAAGGTCATTCATTTGCTAACTCGAAAACTATTAAAGATAGAGAAAAATTTCCGATTGCTACCCAGTAGAGCAACACCACATTAGTCTAAAAATAATTTTTAATCATACACTTCCCCTTGAAAGATTTTGAGAAAATGGGCGAGAAAGAGTCACCCAAGGTCAGTTGGGCTGGCCAGGTTGGCTGAGGTTTCTAACACATTTGCATTGCAGTGAAGCACACCGTTGGGAATTTTCTTTCCTTGAGTGACTCTTTCTCGTCCATTTTCTCAAAATCTTTCAAGGGGAAGGATATGATTAAAAATTGTTTTTAGACTAATGTGGTGTTGCTCTACAGGGTAGCAATTGGAAAATTTTTTCTGTCTTTAATAGTTTTCGAGTTAGTAAATGGATGGCCTTAAATTTGGGGGTCAAAGTCAAATTTGAGTGCGGTAATGAATTCCCCATCCCCCCCCCCCCCATTACCTATAAACCACACTCATCAGATCTCGCCTACCTGGCAACTTTGAGATATCTGCCATGTTACCAGACTTTTTGGACACCCTATATATTGATAAACTGAGGAAGGAAAAGATGTTTTTTTAAAACATCTCGCTTAATTATTCAATCAACAGGCACATCAGAATTAAAAGATATGATGAGGGAAACCAAGCGTTTTACTGGAAAAAACGATTCGCGGGTTAACAAAACAGCTGTCTAGAAGCTCACTCATCAATACGTCTGTGCGGGTTCGGCTTCTTCGTTTCGCAGGTGAGAATAAGTCTGGTCAACTACGTAAAATAAATTGAATAACAAACGTTAAAATAATCATCAACTTAGAAGACTCTAAAGTCAATAAACAGATTAAGGTGATATAATATCACGTACCCAGTCCATGGTTTAATGAAGCAATGAAAACTGTTGGGCCAAGCAATTTTCAATTCTTAACCGACAAAAAATGTATATATTGAAAGGAGGATTGTCAATTAAAGCCAATAAGCAATCCGCTTTCATTCACAGTCAATATGCAATCCTACCTCTAGGTATCCAAGCCATTCGTCCGTCCCGGGTATTCACTCTCCAAGATGACGGCCGACGTTCCAAAATGCCAAAAATTCAAGTCTTGATTCCAAAATTTCCAGGAAGTATCCAAGGCTTCACAAAACAAAGAAAGTCGATATAATTAAATAATTACATAAGGGAAAATGCTAAACACAATTCTGGCAATATTAAACAGTACAAATTAATGAAACACAAGCATAATAGTTACTCGTGACAGGATGAACCTGTCACAAAGTCAAGAGATTACAAATAATAATGGTTATATACGTTATTACTGATGGTGTAAAATGTTTAAATTATTACAAAAAAATTATTCAATTGTTGTAAACGAATTATTGCATCACCGTTAAGTTTATATTGTTAAATTTTCAAATATTTAACTATTAGACTCTTGACTTTGAAAATGGAAAAATAGCCGAAACGATCGTTATATTAAACATTAAGGTTTGCAAGAAAGATCCATCGTTGCAATATTTATTTATTTCCAAGTGTGCAGTACAAGATCTATATTTCAATGATTGCTTTGCTTATTTTTACTTAAAAGTCAATTTGATGAATTGGTGATGAGGCTTGATAACTTGGTCACCTCAATTATCAGATCTGAACTCTCTGGAACTTATTTTTTGGAGGGAGGGGGCAGGTTCTTTAAAGATCTCATATATCAGCCACCCTTACCCGCCGATCCCGCTGAGCTGAAAACCCGAATCATCGCCGCAGTGGCCAATGATGCCAGATATGCTACAAGGCGTTTGGGAAGAAACGCAAGTGACCTTTATAGCGTTAAATGTATCCAATAACTTTCGCGTAAATAAGCAGAAGAAAATTTTCTAAAAAAATTCTGAAGACAATTAAACGAACGAGGATGGTGACAAAGAAGTATCACTCGTTAACAGGGGCATTAACACGGGACGAGAGTCGCTGCTAACCGGGAGCCGGCGCCGCCACGCTCAACCTCTCGGCTCCTTTACAGAATCTCCGGTCGTCAAGTCGTAAATCTTTTGTTTCCTTGGTTAAGAACTTTCTTCCGGTCTCCGATGGCAAGAGGTCGTCCATCATTCGGCCTGGCTGCGGTGAACCAGAAGGAGTCTACTTCGCTCAGCCGCACACAAATAATCCTTTATCGTGCAGTAAATATTTATTGCTCTTAAATCTTAAACCTTTCTCCTTCTGGTCGAGAGTCTGCTTCGGACTTCAAGTAATGGGTTGAAACTAACGTTCCTTTATTTAGAATTTATTTCTAAACGTATGCTGCAGAATTTACAGTTTGACGCTCACAACCTCCCCCCCCCCCCTCCACTCTTTTTAGAATGCCTTTAAATTTCGTTGACGTGTAATTTTTAAAATGAGACAATAAAAAAAATTGCTTTTCGATACATTTAATTGTAACAGACATTAAGAGGGGGAAAAGTACAGACAAGTTAATAATATCGAACGATGTTTATGATAAATGAACACCATGTAATTTGTCGTCCTCAATATTTAATGTGTATTAAATTGCTTTTGAAGGAAGACAGATAGAGAGTGTACTTATTGATTTTATTTTTCTACATCATCGATTTTTTAAACCTAGAGATGAATTTCTTCCCGAAAATGATTTATGATTAAAGAAAATGTTTTAGTCCTGTTTTAATCCGCTGAATAATCTTGTAGCTGATTAGAGATTGATTGTAACAAAAAATATGGGCTAGATAGTCCTGTGTAAGATATTGATTTTTTGAAAGAAGATTTTCATACCTATGTGAGTTGGATTTGACAAAAAAGACTGTATAAAAGCCATAGCATGGAAACAATTATATCTATACTAGCCGATATGCCTGTCTTTTGCTTCGGGTCTTTGATGAAATTTTGCAATAGCTAAATTTGAATATTATGTATGAACACGTGAAAAAGGCTTAGAATTAATACAGTAAGTATTCACTTTGAAAAATAATTCTTTAAAATGTTAGCATTAGAATCTGGCATCCGCATTGGGTTTTCCCAGGAAAAGTAGACATTACATCCTTAACATTTTGTAAATTCAAGATTCCGAAATAGTATTATGGGGTGAGCCAACTGACGTTGCCGGCAATGTGGTGGCATTCCAGATGGATTGAGAGAATTCACGAACTCCCTCTACAGCCTCATTAACATTCAGAAATGTTTCAATAGAGTTGTATTCAGTTATAGAGCGTAGAATCATTTCCTGATTATGGTTGTTGATACTGACAGTATCACTTTTAGCAGAAAGGATGGCCCTCTCATACAAACACTACAGGTTAGCTCATTTTCTAATAAGTTTGGATAAACATCTATATATATATAAAGAAGGATGTTTGTGGGTTTGTTTGTGGGTTTGTTTGTTTTTTATACAAATCTACAGTTTTATTCTGATCTTGATGAAATTTTGCATACTTGACCTTCAAAGCATGAGGAAGGTCACTGCCTACTCAGATTTCGGAAAAATAATAAATATCGATAAAAAATCGATATTCATGGTTATAGCAAGGCATATTAAGGAGAAATATCTCATGACCATCAACGCAAGGCAAAGTTTGTACAACAATAGGTATCAACAATGGTATCAGCACGCAATTCACAAACACACTGCATGGACCAACAATATATATTTCATGACCAACAATGCAAGGCAAAAATAAGCCTATCGTGTTCGCATCAACAATGGTATCAACGCGCAATTCACCAATAACTATGAGCACAGAATGATGATGTAATGTTAAAGCAATCTTTCCAAGAATTATAACAATGAACATAAAATGATGATGCAATATAGATAAGTTTCAATTTGTAACAATGCATAGAATTCCTGTTATTCAGGCTTTTCTTAGAAAAGAGAGTTCTTAGTACTTAACAATTTCTTGAAAATCTTTAAAAATGATCAGTAACTATAGATAATGGAGAGTTAGCAGACTATTAAAAAAGAATGGAAAGACGACAGAGGAAGCATTCCTTTAGCTCCGTGATGTATTGAGCAAATGGGAAGCAAGTAAATAGAAGAATCGGCGACCGCTAGACTGCACAAAGTGATGAATGGCCAAGTTTTGCTTCAACACATCGAGAGAAGAGTGGAAATTGCAACAACATCAAGTGTACATCTGAGGTAAGATTACGTGAGTAAGAAATTATTTAGACTAGCAGTGGCATCCTTGGAGAGGTCCAGCCATTGTGAGCCTTTAAAAAGATTTTTTTCGAATTTTCATTAAGAATTTTTACTGTATTAATTCTAAGCATTTTCATGTGTTTATTTTTAAGATACTGCAAAATTTAATTTAATTTTTTGAGATTGTTCTGTTTACCTCCAAGTGTAATTATCCCGGGCAACGCCGGGTACCTTTGCTAGTTATCTATAAGTTCACAAACGGAAATCACCATATTACAAAAACCATATGGAAAATAATTTGTTAGCTCATTAGGGAAAGCATTTTCAACCTTTCAGCAAAAAGAGGTTGCATCTCCTACATTGTAATATCTCGTATGTCTTTTAAAATAATTTTTACATCTCTTCAAAGAGCTTTTCAAATTGAAAAAAATAACATGGATTTTTATTTCTTTACTAGCTGATATCTCCGGCATTGGTCGGGCTCTTTTATGATGAAATTTTGCAATATCTGAATGTGAATATACAGTAAAAATGAATATACGAAAAAATTTAGAATTAAAAAAAAAAAAAAATTCATATTTAGATGTAAACTCTCTCTGCTGTGGTGAATTTCGGCAATACAACGAATACCCATTGCCCAGGAGGAAATTGCTCTAGAACCTAAAACTTGAAGCCTTAAGGCAAGCATTAATTTCATCAGCTATGCAGCCAACGAAAGAGACAGGCTTGGCATCGAAAAGTCACTTGACAATAGTAACCTGTGGAGCAATCCACCCTTGTTGACTAGATATTAATAGATCCCCTGAGGTCGCTATAGTTCGGCGGCCCCTTTATTCTTTTTGGACTCCTCCCGAACTCCCTACTGATCATATGATTCTCATGACACGATATATCCTTCATATACCTAATCAGGATAACCTATTTCCCGTCTTCGTTTAGCCATCACGACGTTCCAGATATTACTGTAGGCGGATTTTCCTATCATTTGCAGAAATGTATAGGCAAAGCCTTCATCAATTTCATCAAGGACAGTACAGAGAACTCTACATTTCATAACATTTATCAATTGTTGCACAGTGGATGTTCAGTTTCTCCGTACAAGTCGTTTTAAACAACGGCGGTCTCATTCATGATTGATTGTCTTGGACCACAGTTACCCCCTTTTAGACGAAGACTATGGATAATTTTTACAACGTTGAATGCTCTGGATATCAGAAATCTAGTAAGCTGTTTTATTGTTTCAATCGTTGCTCTGCTAGACGAGCATCAACAATGGGTCCCTTTTCGAAGTCAGTTAGGGCAACACCACCTAAAGAGAAAGCCTAAGCGCGGAAACGTCATACATTGTTAAAACGTCATAGGTAGTCATCTTTAATCGCATTTCTACCAATAATAAGCCCTAAATTATGACTAGGTGTGATGATGTAACAATGTATGAAATTTTCGTGCTCAGGCTTTGAGTAGAGGTGGTGTTGGTTAGGAACTTCTTTATCTCCGTGCTGATCAAATTCTATGAGTAGACTCACCCAACTCCTTAATTGGTGATAAAAATACGCTTGAATCACATGAACTAAAAATACTTTGCAGAAAAACGCATTAAAACAAATTTACATATGTTTCATAGAGCAACTACAGTTGCCCCTTTTTAGACAAACACGTTGAATAAATTTTCCCACTGCTGAATACTCTGGAAATCACACCGTTCGAGAATCCAGTCCTTTGTTTCAGTCGGGACTCCAACCAGACAAATCAGTTCTTTTTCAGAAATCTGTAGGTCTTTCTTTTAGGTCCTTAACTTCATAAAAGCCTCTGTCATTTCTGTCCTGTATTACTATGTGGCTTTTGGGGCTAGTACCTATATTAATATTAATTCTTCGTTTGACTACGGCCTATAATCATGTCCTTCGCGTGTCTTTTAAATTTATCAAATTTGAATCAATAACGCGGTTCTGTAGTCAACGTGTTAAATTTTTGTATACATATTGCTAATTCTAGAACTTGTCCATTATCCTTAATATTAATTTTTTGGTCATGAAACAGAACAGGGAACCCTGTTTGGTTAATAAATGGCCATTTAATAAAGTTAGTTTTTGGTATGGCAAAATATTCTTGAAAAATATATTCAGCACATAGTACTTATACATCTACATTTTAATGAAAAGTATTTATATGATTCCTGCAATTACAAGTGATCAAATAAACAGAAACTTTTTTTTTTATTTTCAAGAAATAATTAGCTCCTTATTAAAATAAATTAAATTCCTCTTTATTAGCAAGCAAAGAACAGGATCTATTGAAATATTGGTTCTGACATGGTTCTTACATTGGAGAACTGAGAATAAGCAGAAGAGTCCTAAGAATATTGCAATGTTTACAAGAACCAACTTTAATATGCAATAGAATTTTTATTGAAGAATTTTCATGTATACGAGGGGTGATCAAAAAGTAATGACGCGTATTTCTTTTTCTCGAAAATGACGGCAAATATGAGAAAATTGCGATATATAAAAGTTAGTTTGGTTCATTGTTAAAGTTTCCTGTTAGTGTCGTGTGCATCCGTCAAGCACTATAGCGACGTGACAGTCCAAACAAGATGGAGGCTCTCATTTCATCGTCCAGTTGTTTTGAGCGGCGTAGTGTTATGCGTTTTCTTTGTGCAAAAGGACTGAAACCAGTCGATATCCATAAGGAAATTGTGTCAGTGTTTGGAGGTGATATCGTGCAGCTCCGAACAGTACAACGTTGGTGCAAGGCTTTTAAAGAAGGACGAGAGGACCTGCTGGACGAACATCGCTCTGGAAGCGCAGGTGCGGGGGAACCGGCGGATTACCGTGAGAGAAATTGCTGCAACATTGGACATTTCATATGAGACGGCGTACAACATTGTTCACGACCAGCACGGCTTTCGCAAAGTGTCATGGGTGCCACGACAGTTGACGGCCGAACATCAAGGTGCTTGTTTGCTGTTCGATGCTTGTTTGCTTTCGATGCTTGTTTGCTGCATCTCACCCGATACTAGGAGGAGGGTCAGGATTTTTTGGATCGAAACATCACAGGCGATGAATCATGGGTCCACCATTTCATGCCCGAAACCAAGATGCAATCGGCGGTTTGGAATCACACTCCTCATCTCCCACAACAAAAAAGTTCAAATATGTGCCATCAGCCGGCAAGATCGTGTTGACATGTTTTTGGGATTGCCGTAGTCCGATACTGCTTGAGTTTCTTCCATCGCATACCACTGTCAATTCCGAACGCTACAGAGGCACATTCAGGAATCTTCGAGCGATCATACGCAGGAAAAGACCTGACTTGGCAATGGAGGACATCGTGCTGCACCATGACAACGCACGTCCCCTCACCATGACCTCAGCGATGGAACTGGGAAACACTTCCTCATCCTCCATACAGCCCGGATCTCGCTCCCTGTGACTACCATATCATCGGATCGTTGAAAAGTCACTGGGCGGTCAACATTTCCGTTACGACGACGAGGTGAAATCGGCAGTTCGCAACTGGTTCCACACTCAATCGGACGACTTTTATCGACAGGCGTGGAAAAACCGCTGGGATCGTTGCTTCAATCGGCTTGGAGATTATGTGGAAAAATAAAAGTTGAATTGTTCTATCGAATGTACATGTGTTTATTTTTTTTCCCGGTCGCGATTTTAGAGAAAAAAATACGCAACATTACTTTTTGATCACCCCTTGTACATTGTTAACTATCATTTTGCCTTCATTGTTGGTTTTTTATCAAAATGATCTCTAATTCCAATACATGTAAGCCTCTTATCGTAAAGCAATAAAAAATGTTCCTGCTAAATAGGCCCTACATTTATTTCAATATGTAAAACTTATTTTCTACACTTAGTAAATAAAAATGCTGAAATTGATGAATTAGATCATTCAAAAGTTATTGGAATTTTTTGAATACATCAAAGAGTTAAAACTATCCAGCTATATTAGAGCTAAAGCTATCAAGTAAAAGTGTGCAAAATCCTTTATCCAAACCTTGTTCGTCGCAGCTGTCGGAGAAAGTACAGATTTATAAAACATAAACTTGTACGAAAATATCAGAACTATTGATTTCCTTATTTTGAAGGAATGAAGCCTGGTCGAAGCTAGGCGATGTGCAAACGCCACGACAGAAAAGGAGGTGATGAAAGATAAAAATTCGATTCTGATTATATTGGTGTGAAAAAGGGAGGAAAAAGGGGAGAAAGAGGAGGAGTGAGCGAGGGGTTGAATGGGAAAGAGGGTTTTGGGCTGAGGAGAGGGTATGTAGTTGGGTGTCTGTATGTGACAGGTGTGAGTGACAGTGGACAATCCGATTGTCCGGTTGATGGGAGAGCAACTCTCCTCGCTCCCCTGACGCAACATCAGCTTGAAAGCCGAGAGATTGATTAGGTCGCTCGCAGCGGATAATCCATAAATGCTGTGAAACTTTAGACGATGAAAAGGAAAAGTCACTGCCCAGCTATTCTTCTTCGTTTAATGAATCCATACACCGAAAGCATCTTCTTCGCACGCTCAATATCTTTCTGTCGTTTCACATTTCTAAGGTCATATTTTGCTATGTTTATCTTTGTTTTCTGTAATGAAATCAGTATTCATTGAATTAAGTGAGCTCAGTTTCCCCCTACTTGATACCGTCGTTGAAATTTTGTTAACTTAGCAAATAAGGCGTTTCATTTGAGTAAAATTAAAGTTTTTTAAAAACTAAATATTACTTCACTTGTTAATTTTCATTTCAGTCACTACATGACAATATGGACAGTAAAACCGGATCAATATTTATAGTTAAATAATTTATAAAAGTTAAAAAATAAATTAAGTACAAAAAATCTATAACTTTTTTGAATATTCATGATATGTAATAAAATAATGTAAAATATTTATGGATAGCATGGATGAAATGATGTTATTGGTCTTTCACTAGACAATATATGAATATTAAAGCAATTAGAATTGGTCTAGGAATTTTAATCAAGTTTACGATTATATTTATTTAAGAAATTCGTTAAAGTCGGTTATTAATAGATAAATATTGATATGACTTTCAAAGCATTTTTAATTTTTAAAAAATAAAATTTTAAAATTTCAATAAAGAATTTGTGGAGCAGAATAAGTAGCCTACCTTATCGAACAAATAATTGTTCAGCGGATGCCAAAAGGGAGATCTGATTTTTATATCTATTGGATTCGATTAATGGCCTGAACGATAGACAATAGATACGAAAACAGTTTTCGCGAATATTTCTGAAAATTAAAATATGTGAACTTTCATATTCTGGTTGTCTTTGCATTCGTGAAGAATTCATTATATCCATTTAAAAGCATTTTTAGTTTCCAAAACTGTCTTATTACACACGTCACATAAGCAGGGAGGCCATGAATTTTCCATGTTTTGTGTTAGTTAGGTTTTTTTGTGAGGGCGCGGCTACAGGCGAGTAAGCCGGACTTTTCATCCACTGAAAATTTGAGAAAAACTGATTGGATATGTATTAAGAGAAGGACGAGACACAAGAACCCTGGAATACAATAAATAATAGTTATTAATTAAAAATACAAATTAAATAAAATATAAGATATAATAAACAAAAATAATTAATCAAAATCAAAATAAAAAGCTGACGTTTCGGATAGAGACTATCCTTTATCAAAGCAAAAAAGGATAATTCTCTAAAAGCAAATAGAATATTAGAGAATTATCCTGAAGTTATGAAAGTTGTACTAACGGACGGGTTTATATATAGTTTGCATGGGGAATAGTAAGACGGTATTGGCTGAAAAACAAGAAGAGAACAAATGAGATTAATTAGAAGAACTGTTGGGATAGGACAGGACGGAGGACAAATAGGAAATAATAAGGGGGCGGCGAGAAAAATGCAATAGGATGACACATATGAAATTGAAATTATAAAAAAGTTTAGGAATGATAGGGCTATCTTGACCTATGGTATGCCCGTCTGGGCCACAATATGTAAAACTAGATGGAAAGAACTGCAAACGTTCCAAAACGTTACCCTTAGGACTATTGCGCAAAAAGATCGGAGAATTGTTCGCAATTCCTCCATTTATAATGACTTCAACATGACTCATATTGGCAAATACGTTCAAGGGCTCATGGAATCCATGCTGCCCAATATAGAAAATCATAGCAACGAGCTAGTCTCGGGCATTTTAAAGCATCCTATACATAGAAAGAGATATCGTGATCCAAGGCATATACTTGATATTAATTTTGAAGACATTGATAATGTCTTATTTCCAGATTACTGGACTTCATAGGTCGTGTTTTATCTAATACTAGTGGTCTGCTTCTAGTCTAGACAGTCGTCAATCAAATTTTCCTCCACCAAGAGGAGGCAATTTTCTTTCATACTTTGGATGACCCTTGTGGGTACATCAGGCTTCTTTTCTAGCTCAGTGTATTTCCCTTGGAATATGATTATGAAGGGTGAGATTATGGAAGCTATGCTTCAAGTTCCACTTGAATACCGATACACTACACTGTTCGATTGTCGATTGTCGATAGGGTGCCATAACGACTGTGCTCCCGAAGATGCTTAATCACAGGAATCAGCTGGTGTCTGAAATTCACAACCCTAATGACTACAGGAAACGCCTAAAACATCGTTTGCCCAGCCATGTCCTTGAAGTTAACTTCGACGATGTCAGGAATGTTATCTTCCCCGATTTTTGGATAGCCTAGTTCGCCTCTGGCTCCCCCCACCTTTTTCTATGACAATCTTCAATCAACCTTTTTATCCCCAGAATGAGGGGAATATTCTTCAATCATCTTGAGGAGGACCTTCGGGGTTTTTTCAGGCTTCTCACCTATCTCAGTGTAATTCCCCTGGTCAATACAAGTGACGAGTGAGTTTGGGAGCTCTGCTTCAGTACCACTCGCAATTGATTCTTCACTCCACTGCTCGATTGTCGATAGGGTGCCTAGCAAAAAGATTTCGTAAAATTCCCTGAATTATCCTTGATTTTTCCTGATTATCAGCAGACAAAAAAGGTTATCATGAAAGAATATTATTGACATTGTTCAAAATTTTCGATTTTATGATTCCCTGACTGTTCCCGGTTAAAAAAAAAATTCCCTGACACTTGCCGGTCGCTAGTCACCCTGTAAAATAGTCCCACATGTAAGAGCATCGGGTCAAAGGTAGAAAAATATGAAAGAACATTGAAAAGAAGAAATAAAAGATAAGATAAAGAAAGAAGAAAAGGGCCCATAGGGCTTGCGACAAATTAAGGAATAGCTGAAGTTGGAGAGGGATATGGGAAAGGTAATGAGGGAATGGTGCCTTTGCTAAGGTTAATGCCATTAGGGGTGAGGGAATTGAATTTCCATATAAGAAAAGACTCGAATTACTTTCTCTCTTTTTTGTTATGGAAGTTACTACGAAGAATATAAAGGCTGATGGCCTGTAAAGAGTGGCCAGGGGAATTAAAGTGTTTAGCGACATGGGTGTCAGCATTGCTAAGGATGTCGAATTTATGTCCGGCAAATCAGGCACGTATGGTATTGCCTGTCTCACCGAGATACTGTTTCTGGCATACCTTGTAATATAACAGGTAAATTAGGTTGGGAGAAGCTTTTTATTTTGATTTTGATTAATTATTTTTGTTTATTATATCTTAATTTTTTATTTAATTTGTATTTTTAATTAATAACTATTATTTAGAAAAACTGACTCTGATATTAGAATTTGACATATTATCGATCGGAACGTTGTAAAAATTGACGGGTTCCATTAAATGCAGAGCATGCAAATGTGAAGAGATAAACACATGAAATTTTAAGACGATACTCATTTTCCAAGCTTCCCTAGATGTCGTGTAATTTAAGTGATAGCTGGAAACGACTTCACCAATATATTTTTATTATGTTTAACGTTGTGCTTATATTTAATTATGTATTAATTACAAAAAACAAAGCTTCAGCTTTAATAACTCGTAACTACTTGCCATGAAAATACGCCTTCAACTGTGACTGGCAGCACAAAATTATTTATCAGATTCTATAGTTTGAAGAATTCCTTCAACAAAATGACAGACGTGGGCGCAAAGTTATTCAATTTCCAGCTTCTTAGACCGAGAAAATGGCCAAGGGCAAAATAACAAACGTCGCCAAATGCCAATGAAATAATAAAGAACTTTTGATTCGTCACGTAACTTCGGGTAAAAACAACACCGTAGTAAAAGCACAGCCTTTGCTTTATTAGATTTACATGAAATTCCCGCGAGAGATGGCGAACTCCACAAGAACAGCTTACGTAAGATAAACAGTCCTGGCCAATGTTTTTTGTGTTGTTAGTGGACTCAGTGAGAGACGAAGTCATAAGTTGAGGGTGTGACACGTTACATACCCCTCACACGCACATACACATTGGATAATTGGAAGCAGTATAAGCTGATTTGAAGTGAAAAAGCGAACGGGGTCGTTGAATTCGCAGTAGAAGGACAAAGTCTTTTTTTCAACACCGTCTCATAAAACCATAATTAGCTTAGAAGGAAATGATTCACGCTTTCCCTCGTCAAGAATAACAAGACTGGCCAATCCAATTTTTTCCTTGTGAACTATGCTGTCTCCCCTTCCTCCAGTCTCTCTTCAACCGTAAAAGAATGTATTTGAATTTATGATGAATCTACATATATTCTAAAATAAATGGCATAGATATCTGTTTTAGCATGAATCCAGAGATGAAAAAAATGTTCACCTCTTTACCGGGAAAATATAATTATAATTTCAATTAAAGCTTAATGTATCTATTCATTATTTTCAGTTACCGAAAGACTACTTGCCTATTAGTCTTTTTGTATCCTTTACTTGAAGGAACGAGTACCAACTTATTCATGCGAGGACGCGGGTTCGACTCCGGCCGAGGACGACGAGGATGTTTTCAGGGGGAAAATCAGAATGTTTTTCACGCACTTGCTTCGGAAGGGAATTAAAGCCGTTGGTCCCGTGTAAAAGTTTGCGAGGAAAAATTTGCGGCCCCTATAACGCCGTTCTGAAATGACCATGGCAGTTGAAAAGGACGTTAATACCAAACAAACCAAACCAACTTATTCATGAAAAATCATTCGTTCGTTATGCTTTTGGTTGATTGATTGGTTAAGATTTTGGGCGCGTCAACACCTAGAGCATTTTTTGCCCTTACATATGACTAATATCTTAATACAATTCTGAGACAATTCCACATGACTCCATCTTTACACCTTCTAGTAAATTTTATGCCCACGGTGGGATCACCGCTGCCAAAAGGGTTTTGAATGAAAGTACCAAAACACTGGATTAGTACCAAATTTGCAAAAAAACTACCAAATATTATATACGTATATTTACGAAAGTACCAATTTCGGCAGCCATGGATGGGATTCGAGCCCTCAACCCGAGAACTGAGCAGAAGGCCGGGTTCGGATTTTGGGCGCGTCAACATCTAAGGCGCGTCTCTAAAGTTTAAAGAAACATGTTTTTGCTCAAAAGAAAAACGACTATTGAAGGTACATACAAATGCTTTAATTACTGGCTGTACAAAGGACTTAAAAGAAACTCCTGAAAATATTATTCTCGAAAACATAATAGAAATAAAAATATTCAACAAAATGGAATTTTGCGTGCCTCAGATGCTGAATGGAGACGTGCAACATGTAAATTTGGGAGTGACAGCGTATAAATCTGTTGCAGTCAGTCGTTTTTTCCAAAGAAAGCTTTCCTTCCACTCACAATTGACCTAAGACGATGCCTCGCCAATCTCAATTCATAACCGGTGAAGTGGCTAAAATCTGGTCATTGAAAGCCAACGGACAATCTGTTGCAGATATTGTCACAATTACTGGAAGATCCACAGCAGGGGTTTACAATGTCTTGAAGACGAGTTCATCGTTCTACCAAAAACCACGATCTGGTCGTCCCAAAGTTACCTCAACTCCCGATGACAGACGCATTGTACGACTGGCAGCCACACAAAATCTTTCTATTCGCCAGATATTAAACGTGACTGGGTTAAACATAATTAAAGTCACTGTACACCGGCTAGTAATTGCGAGTGGGCATGTTGTTTACAAAAATATGACGAAGAAACCACCTCTGACTGCCAAGCACATTCAAGACAGGCTACGCTGGGCACAAGAACTCATGGCCTGGAAAGACGAATGCATGTCGTTGTTGTTCAGTGATGAAAAGAAGTGGAACTTAGATGGTCCTGGTGGGTGGGCATCATACGAGCACGACCTACGACAGGAACCGAAGACTTTTTACTCAATACAACAAGGAGGTGGTTTTGTCATGGTTTGGGGCGGCTTCGTATTCAACGGTACCACCAATTTGGCTTTCATCAGTGGAAGAAAAATTCGCTGACATACTAAAAAACCCTTACACAGTATCTTTTGCCCGTCTGTGATCATTTGTGTGGCCCGGAATTCGTGTTCCAGCAGGATAACGCCAGCATCCATACTTCACGATCAACAATGGAGTGGTTCAGAAAACAAAATATTCACGTTATGACTTGGCCCCCAAGAAGCCCGGACTTGAACCCCATAGAGAGTCTATGGGGAATCATGTCTCGTGCAGTTTAAGCCGGCGGACGTCAATTTTCTTCGACTGATGAATTGAAAAGAGCAATTGAAGATGCATGGTATAATGTAAGACCAGAAACATTGTTCAAACCTTGAAAACTCAATGCCGAACAGAGTATTTGAAACAATCAAGGCAAATGGTCGTTCAATTTAAGCCATTGTATAATTCATGCAATATTTTTTCAGTCGTTCTTTAAACTTTTGAGACACGCAAAATTCCATTTTGTTGAATATTTTTATTTCTATTATGTGTTCGTGAATAATATTTGCAGGAGTTTCTTTTAAGTGCTTTGTACAGCTAGCAATTAAACCATTTGTATGTACCTTCAATATTTTTTTTCCTTTTGAACAAAAATATGTTTCTTTAAACTTTTGAGACGCACCTTAGGTCATTCGAGCCTCTTTAATATGAGTAATATTTTACGCATGACCATTATTTTTACGCATTCCTGGCGCAAACAGTAAATGATATTAATCCATGCCCACGACAGGACTCAAGCCCCCAACCCTACAGTTTCAAGAGCTGGAAATATAAATGGAAAAAATATTACTGGAAATATTAACAGAAAAACCCCGGAGAAGATATTAATGGGAAAAAAAACGAAGGAAAAATTCCGCGAACAGGATTCGAACCAGGAATCACGAGTGTTACCTCCCTCTATCAGCTGGCTATCGCGGACACGGGTCAGCAAGGCTGTCTCCAACTGTCCTAAAGTACAAAGTAGTCCAGGTGGAAGTCCAATGATAAGGCAAGCATCCGGCTTGCAGATCGGAATTCTTCCTTTCCAGCCATCAGAATGATAAATTTAAACGGAATAAATTTATAATGATCAATTTAATAAATTTAAACTGTAGTTAATGCTCCAAACATAAGGTAAAGACATTAAGGAAAACGAACGGAAGGAAAAATTTCGCGACCTGGATTCAAACCAACAGGGCTATCAAGAAAAATCAGCTATGCTCCAACTTAAATAAGTTATAGAGCCCTCTATCGTTTGGAGCCCTCTTGACAATCAGAATTCTCCTTTTAAGTCTACGGAAAGCACATTTCAAAAACGACACATTTTTGGCTACCAAAATTTTAATGGCTGATTTGGAATACTGAAATAGTCGTTTCAACAAGTCACTGGCAAATAAGATAACAGCATTGATTGGCGTTTCATTCTCGAACAAAGATCTGAGCGGCGTATTGCACCTAACCCCAAGAACCTAAACAGTAAAACACAAGGCCGGAACATGATTAGGCCAGACTCTGCAAGGCCTTGTGTTTTACAGAACACGATTAGGCCCGTAAGTTATGCGATTTGTCAAGAAATTCAAAGCGAAACACATCAAGTGGAAATTCCAAGGAACAACATCAGTGAAACTGCAAAGTGCTATGCCGAAGAAAATAACAGAATGAGATGTGTGATTGGCAATCGAAGGTGATTGCAATGAGATGAAACAATTGAAACGAAGTTCCGAATACAAATACCGCCAGTACAATCACTATTCGCCGATGAAGGTCCTAGAGTTTCCATGGCTGTGCTGCTATTCCTGTCCTACATTATCAGAATTAGTGCGAAGCGACATTTAGAACGGTAAAGAGCTCATCGAAACCGGACTATGGAACAATGGAAACGTGTCTTATGAAGCGATGATTCACATTACACACTTTGATAATCAGATGATCGAGTTTCGGTGGTGCTCACTGTGAAGATCGTAAAACGGGTTTTGGATTGGACCAACTTGTTCCAGTAGCAGGAATATGACGTCTGTAACTTATCTTGACATTTTGGACAGTTTGCACTGCCAGCATTGTGGCAGCAGTTTGGGATTAGGCCATTCCTATGCAGTCATAACAATGCTCTGAATGTATGTGCAGGAATGGTTCGAGGAGACAGGTTGAAGAAATAGAGTGGCCTGCAGAGAAACATGATATAAATCCCAGTTAACGCCTAAGGGATGAATTAGAACGACGAGTACAGGTTAGGTCACATCCCCCAACATCTGTGATTTAACTCGACAACGCTTGAAAAAGAATGGAAGAAAATTCCTGACGCTATCTACCAAATACTATGGAAAGTCTTCCTCGGAGAGTAGAGGTCTTAATAAAAGTGAAGGGAAGCTCAACATCATATTCTCGTGAAATTATGATTATAGTGCAAAGCACAGATATCAGAAACGAGAGGGGCTAGTCATGTTTACTTTCTATTCACGTCAAATCCTAGATTCGCAACTACATTGATTGAAAGCAAGTATTTTCAATTTTCTTAATTTAGACGTAACATTTTCAAGTTGAATATAAACTACATACTGTATATTTATACACTGCTCAAAAGAATTAGGGGAGCACAAAATAGAATGCCTATGTTATTTAAATGAATGAAAATAACCGTACAACCCCATGAACACATGAATCAGTCTCAATTTATTCAACAAATAAACAAGTGTATGGCTTAGTTTTCCAAGCATCATTCGAATAAACAAATGACAGATATAACCCTTGGTGAAATTGAAGTGAGAAAACTGTTCTCAAGAAGGGGTCTCAAGACATCTTTGCATATACATTTTCTAGGGAGATGTGTATTCCCTAATAACGTGTATTCCCTCCACGAGCTCGAAGGACCTCTACGCATCTGCGATGTATGCTCCGCACAAGTCGACGGATGTCTGCTTGAGGAATGTTCTCCCATTCTTCAACGAGGACCTGCGAAAGGTCGCGCAGTGATTGTGGACATTTTGGACGTTGCCTTATGCATCTTTCAAGCATGTCCCACACAAGCTCGATTGGATTAATATCCGGACTCATTGCTGGCCACTCCAATGTTGGAATGTTCCGTTCTTGGAGAAATTCCTGAGTGGCACGTGCCGTATGCAGACGAGCGTTATCCTGCATAAGAACAAAGTCAGGGTCCACAACACCACTACGTGATCTTCCAGAATGTCCCTGATGTAGACTTCAGCATTGGGACAACAATGAGATCAGTATGGCTGTCGATAGAGATCCCCCATCCCAAATCACGACTGCACCACATCCTATTCTGTCTGTCTGTTGCATTGTTGCTTCTGCAAAGCGCTCTCCACAGCGTCTCCACACATGCCGATGTCCATCACAACGAGTTAGGCGAAATCTGGACTCGTCTGTTAAGAGAACAGACCGTCACTGACGCAGCTGCCAGTTGATGTGTTGTTGGGCAAACCGATGTCGGACTTCTCGGTGTCGGCGCGTGAGATGAAGTACACGGTTCGGCCTTCTGGCTCTCAAACCACCTTCCCGTAGTCTGTTTGGCCAAAAACAACCACTGCAGATGCCACACGCAGGTCGTTTAGCAAGTCTCTAACAGTTGATGTTCGTCGGCAAAGAGCAGAAGTTTGAAGATATCGGTCCTGTATTCTTGTCGTTATGCGTCTGCGTCCTTGTCTTGCGTCCTTCGCGAATAACGACTAGTCTGTTGGAAACGATTCCATGCACGATGGGTCACTGAAGCTGACACTTGAAGGTGTCTGGCGACGGACCTGATTGAGTAGCCTTCTTGGAGCAGCGTAACAGCTCTTGCAACTTCCTCCAGCCTGAAATGTCTCATTTTGTCTCAATTAAACGCCCGAATACTGTATCAGAGCTTTAACATGCAAATTAATGCTGTTTGAAGACCATGTGACCTTTGTCATATGATTATGACCATTCTGTTTTTAAGGGGTCTCTGGCATTTTCACTTTAAACTCACGGAAAAAGAGAAACTCGAAAAAACACCCAGTGATTTCAATAGACCACATCTAATTTATCAAAAAATTATGAAACATTTTATGGGAAGTCTTGATCTTGACGTTTTACAAATGTTTTCAGAAATGTTCCCCTAATTGTTTTGAGCAGTGTACAATATAATTTTTTCGAAAATCTTTGAATTTAAATTTTTCCTTCAAGAAAAAGAGAAATCATACGAGGATCATACTGAAAGCCTTCAGCAATAATATTTTACAAATCAGAATTTATTAATATACAGAAAACATATATTCTGACGTCAATAGCATCTATCATGTGATCACGCACATTAGATACAAAATGGCTAGCAATTATATCTCCTTTCGTCAATATGCTGTCATTTAATTTCTTGTTAATGCGGAAATCCCTGTTGCTGAAATTCACCAACGATTTCAGCGTGCATATGGAGACCTGTGTATGGGCGCTTGCGGTGTTTGGAGATCGGTGAAACATTTCAAAGACGGAAACAGAGCATCCAAGATCTGGAGTCGCAGTGGTCGCCCTCGAATTGCCTCCACTGAATGCAACAAGGAAAGGGTTGACGCCTTCATTAACGAAGACAGACGTGTCACAGTTTTCTACCGCAAGGGACTTTTCAAGCTTGCTGAAAGATGGGGAAAATGCATGCAGAGAAATGGAGATTATGTTGAAAAGTGAAGAAAAGTTTATAGATTAACGTGATATATTTGTCTTTTTTGTATCTTTAAATTCTGATTTATAAAAAGCTGTCGCTCAAGACTTTCAGTATGACTTTCAACCAAATTTAGAATTAATTTTGCAAACCAAGTTCAACTTTACTCTGTTTAGAGTTTAATTATGAATGATTTGAGCATATTACAATTTAAGATATTTCAGAGATTAAACCAATTCATAATAACTTTTTATTTCCTTTGTTTGTTTTTCCAGATTATTTCCTTAAAAAACAAACGTTGTTTTCCTTCGTAATGAGGTCTTTCACATTGCCAGGGGCATTTTTTACGGATTTTTGAGCAAACGCCATTGGAAAATGCCTAAGCTAAAACAAAGAGAAAAATGTCTTCCGTTCGTGATTAGCTTAATCGCCGTTCCTCGGTTCCGATTTTATCTCAGCAACGCCTTTTGTTTATCGCTTCCAGAGGAAACGTTTTGATTCTTTCAGAATATTGGTGGTGGTAACGTTAAACAGGACCCAATCGTATTTTTGCGATTAATTTTATCTCATTATTAAAACAAATATCATACGAAATTATTATATTGACTCACAATTATTTAATAATTGAAAGTATTCTAAACTTTTTAACCATATCAAAAAAAAATATTTAAATTTCTGGAGATTAGATGGAAAATTTCGACGAATTTTATACAGCATTTTTCTATTCTTTTTTTTTTTTTTTTTTTTTTTACATATGGCGTTCTTTATCATTGTATACAATTTAGATTAAGACGTGACAAGCAATTATAAAAAAAAAATAGAAATGTGCAGATAGGATAATAAATTAAAATTAATATAAGAAAATTAAAAGCGAATAGAGTATTATTTACTCAGATAGTTTGAAAACTACTTCAATACGGTTCCTTTCTTCAGTCAGATATTATAAAATTTGTTTGAAGGGAAACTTTCGAATAATAAAATTAAAATTTTTATTTTCAACTTCTGAAAAAAAAAAAATATAAATTCATTCTACCTTCTAGAGGAGCCGGTCGTTAATGATTTCTTTTCCCTTGCAGAGAGTTCTCTTCCCATCATGCCTTCTTATTTGCTTCACACTTCAGTTAGGGTTAACCGAACCGGAAGACGGGAGGAAATGGAGACAGTTGCCCCCAAGTCATCCATCATGAAAAATGACACCTTTTTTTCCCTTCTCAAATATTCGTCACATTTCACGTGCGTTTTCTTACACGCACATTCACACACACATATGACAGGACAATAACGGGTAATTAAAGTTTGTATTAGACTCTCCTTATAATCCGAATGGAAAAAAAATACGAGAAGATTAGATTTGGAAATTCACTGTATCTTACTGGTTAACTTCACATCAACACGTACAATAAACCTAAGCTAATTATAAATTTAATAGGAACACTCGACTAATAATGTATAGATCCTCCTTTTCTTTCCGGTACGCTGTGACATTGATTCCATAAGGTCCCGAAAACTTCTAGAGAAATTTGACTCCACACCAAGGCAAATACATTGTCTAACTCCTGTCGATTCGACGGGGATGTAGGGATGTTATGAACAGTCCTCTCCAGCTTGCCCCATATATTCGGTATGGATCAAATGTGGTGAACGTGAGGCATCCTATATTCATTGTATGTCTTTTGAAATCATTCTTGACATTGAGGGCCTGATAGCCTGTAATGCACCTGATCAATAACAGAGTATTTCGAGCCATGGAAACGTTCCCTTTACCACAAACAATTTTAATTATCTAAATAAATCTAACACTGAACTTGTTAGTTCATGGAAAATAAACTAAATAAGTTGTTTGGAAGTTGATATTGCTTTCAACAAGAAAGGGAATGCAAATTGTCATCCTTGTGTGCGACAATGCTGTCACTATTAATCTCCTCATGATTTGTAAATGGCAATTTGCGTTTACAGCCTTACGATGTTTTCCCCAAATGCTGACACTCCCATTTGTTTGAAGCATCAGAAATCTTATTTCATCTTGTTATGCAGTACGTTTCCAATCATGCCTCACAGAAAGCACGTTTGATAATTTTCCGCACACAGCAGTGGTAGTCGAGATGGTCATCTTCTATCAGCCGGCCAGGTGGCCGAGAGGGCTAGGGCGTAGGCTTTCTAGTTCTCAAATCCACCTGGTCGTGGCTTCGAATCCCGCCGTGGGCATCGATGTTTGTGTTTGTCCCGAGCTGCGTAAGATATAACTTGTGTAAAAGGCGCAAAATGACCTTAGTAGTCGACGCCAAAAATTCTAATAAACCAACCAACCAACCAACCAACCAATTCTAACGAAAATACCCAAGAAAAATGCGCTCGACGTGAAAGAAAAAGTGAAGGCTTTTTGTGATGTCATCAGATCCACGTGAACTCAAATACACGTGGATTTGTAGACATGGCACAAAGCCAACGATCTAGTCGTTCGTCCTCTATGCAACGAAATCTTTTCTCCCGAACTGAGGAGAAACATGAGCGACTTCGATTCGTCTATAGAAATTGCATGCATAATGAACGAGCTAGAGAAGAAAATAAATGTGGAGGCAAGAGGGAACTCGAGAGACACAGATAGAGGTTCCAGGCACCAACAGCAAAGAAAAAAGGCCAGTGTACCCACAGTCGATAGAAATGCCAACTTAGGAGTTGCCGAGTCGTCGGCCAGCAAAGAAACTAGTACATTTGCCGCCAGTAATAGACGTAACCAAGGAAGCGTCATCCTCCGAGAAAGGCAGGATTAGGGAAGGAAGTAGAGGTCCCCACCAGGCATCAGAGTCAGACGAGATGACGGCATTGCAACGAGCAGCTCTCAACAACCCTACGCACGACGGGTAGTCTGCGTAAGGTGAAGCGAGGTATAAGCCGAAGTTTAGCTTTAAGTAATTAATTTTCACATTATGCTACCGGTATTCCCGATAGGAAGAGACATGCTGGCCCTCGACAAATGCCATTAATATTTTATAATAAAAATGGAAAGACTATGGATACTCGTGAAGGCCATAAATTAAGGAATGCGGTAATCTGTGAAGAGCTTGATGGGAACTCTCAATTTTGTCATACTACACATATCTTCGTGTCGCAAGTTCTAGCCACCAATTGACTGCATTCCGCCACCTCGATCCCATTGGAGCTCCAGGCACGACACCACAGCCAGTGAAGGACCAGATCACAATACCGGCCCGAACAAATCCTACAACGACAGGGGCTGTAGTAATCGGACACAACAAATTATCCCTTTTCCAGGATGGATAGAGTGTTCCACGTCGGGAGAGCGGTATTGCGGGCAAGTACTCCTTCTGTATGCCGCACTTGGCATTAAGCTCCTTGGCACGCGAAGCTTAAATATTTATTCTGACTTTTTATTGCGCTATTATTGAAAAGTTGTGAATCATCGCTGATTTCGTTCCTTTGGTATCTTGCTCTCATAGCCTCCTCCATGCGGTGGACAAACCCTTAGTGGTTGCCGTTTTCCAGTTTTACGGTACTGCACTTTAAATCTATTCAAGAGATGAATATATTACCTTCTATTTAATTAATAGTTTAAAATTATTCACAAAATTTATTTGTAATATGAAATAATTCTTGATCCTATCAGGATTGTGAATAAATGATTTTGCCCATTACAATCGTCTCCTACCTCCTTCTCTGTCACACTTAACGTTCACTCTACTATAAAGTTAAAGTACGTAGCACTTTTTTGCATCGGTAGGTCACAGGAGATGAAAGGTGGGTCACGTACGTGAATGTTACGCGAAAAAGAGCATGGAGAAATGTGAACAGCCCCCACAGAACGTCGCTAAACCACCCTGTCATGAACAACCAAGGTTTTACTCTGTTGCTGGTGTGATTGCCGCGTTGTAACTCACTAAGCCATAACCCAAGCTTAAAAATAGTCTCTTAAATCGAGCAGTTGGATAGATTACATTCTGCATTGAAAATAAGCATCCAGCGGCGCTGAATCGTCATGGGCCTAGAAAACGTTCGACCAAATGTTGCTTTAAGGAACCAGCAAAGTTTCTTTCGCATCCCATACGAATTCTGTTAAAATTCAAGCGCAATAAATAGATAAACACAGGATACGCTTTACCCCTAAAGGAACAACGTTTATTCCATGCAACTTGCTTGAGAAAATCGGGGAGAAGAAGAGAAAGGGTGGGAAGAACAGATTCACAGTAAAGAAAATGACAAAACAATCTGCATAATATAAAATGTAATAAACTTAAATAAATATAATTTAAATTAGGATACACTTATTAATTATAAACTTATTAATATGAGAATAATAATAAATGTGATGTTGGCGGTTGTTCATAATGTTCAACACCCCACCTCAACCGTCAACGTCTAAACACAATCCATGACGTAGTTTAATGAACCGTGGTTTAGGTAAAGTTTTTGTGAGAATATCAGCGATCATCTTCTCACTTTCACAATAGTTAACCTCGATCATGCCTTCACTCAAATAAGTCACGCACAAAATTATATTGTACATCAATGTGCCTTGAGCGTTGGCTAATCTTTTCACCTTCAATCAATTATATGCATCCTTGGTTGTCTTCGAAGATCTGAACTTCATGTTGCACGTTCACTTCCATGTCCTCAAGCAATTGAGATACCCAGAGTCCTTCTTTACAAGCCTCTGACGCTGCAATAAATTCAGCTTCAGTTGATGATAAGGAAACAGAAGCTTGCTTTCTACTTCCCCAGATTATGGGTGAATTCCCGAGCTTTACGATATATCCCGAGGTTGATTTTCTGGCCCAATCCGCATCCACATAGATTGTTACACTTGAAATATCTCCTGTAATGTGCAATTTGGCATGCATTGTTTTCTTCAGATTATCTCATTACTTGTTTTATTGCATTCCAGACTCTTTCGGTTGGTGCACTCACTTTTCGAGA